>WBZZ01000121.1:192500-202500 GCA_019918135.1 Paulinella micropora
CCAGTTCGATTCCCGTCGGTGCCAGTAGTTTCAAAATACGTCTTTGAAAGTATTGGTCTGTCGGGAAGTGTTGGAGATGCCTTGCGGGGATCGTGAGTAGAGCTTATCAGTCAAAATTTTCGTACTCCCCTCGCGGGTGAGACGATGGAGGCGCATGTACAGAAATGTATCAGCCATCGACAGAGAAGCACTATTATTATTATTATTATTATTATTATTATTATTATTATTATTATTATTATTATTATTATTATTATTATTATTATTATTATTATTATTATTATTATTAGGGAGTACATAGGCCATCGGTCCCTTTCCATGGGCTGATTGGTATAAAGCTCCTATAGAAATGTTCTATGCCGTCACTTCCTTTATTCCGCCGATTGGTGTGGAGACTTTCCTTATGGAAAGGAGGACTGGATGCACATGGCCTTTTGGCTCAGCAATTGGCAGACGATACATACATACATATTATTATTGTTACTATTATTATTATTATTATTATCATTATTATCCCTGAAAGGTGTTGGTCAAGGGGGTGGGGGGTTTGGGGGGAGGGGGAAAATGAAAATTGTGTACCCCCCCCCCCCCCGCATTTTCGCACCCCTATCCCTATAAATCATGGTTTGTCAGAACGAGGAGGAATTGGGAGCTCATATTGGCAGGGTAGCTAGCCCCAGACTCGATCTTGATGCTTGATATGGTTTTTTTTTGGAATTCACGCAAATATTTGCGTTAGGGCAGTGTCCTGAATGCCAAAATTCCTTGTTTTTTTTAGCCTTTTTTTGCACCCCTCCCTATAAATCATGGTTTGTGGGAACCAGGAGGAGAGAGTTGTGAGCTCATATTGGCAGGGTGGCTAGCCCCAGACCCTCGGGCTGGGGTTCCCGGGGGAATCCCCGGACCCCCCCTTTCCCGTCGACAGGGTACGTTCAATTGCCGGAGGTACCAGCAAAACGCAAGTGTGGGCTCTGGTGGCACAAAAACCTCAAATCTCTGGTGTTTGTGCCACCCGCCATCAAAACTTTTTGTCTCCAAAGAGAGCGCACAGAGGTGCCGGGTACACCAAACAACAGCCTGAAACTCCCTCTGGTGTGTGCAAACGGCGCCTGGTGGCGCAAAAACCTCAAATTTTCCGGTGTGTAGGCCACCCGGCGCAATATGTTTTATATTTTGGAAGAGAGCTCATCAAGAAGTATCGGATACACCGACGTCAGCCGCTAACTCCCTCTGGTGTGCGCAAACGGCGCCTGGTGGCATAAGACCTCATTTTTCTGGTGTGCGGGTGCCACCCGCGACTAAAACGGGTACGTACAATCACCGGGCTGGGGTTGGGGAGGCCCCCCCGGACCCCCCTGCCCCGTCGACATGGTACGTTCAATTGCCGGAGGCACCGGCAAGTACTGCTAAAAAACAAGGAATTTTGGCATTCAGGACACTACCCTAACGCAAATATTTGCGTGAATTCCAAAAAAGTATATCAGCATCAAGATCGAGCGGGGGGGAGGGTGCGCGAAGCGCACCGCAAACCATTTTTTCAGGTGTTGGCGCAGCCCCTAGTTATTATTATTATTATTATTATTATTATTATTATTATTATTATTATTATTAGGGAGTACATAGGCCATCGGTCCTTTCCATGGGCTGATTGGTATAAAGCTCCTAGAGTAATGTTCTATGCCGTCACTTCCTTTATTCCACCGATTGGTGTGGAGACTTTCCTTATGGAATGGAGGACTGGATGCACATGGCCTTTTGGCTCAGCAATTGGCAGGAGATACACTATTATTATTATTATTATTATTATTATTATTCAGCCCAATGGCCTTACGGCGTTAAACGGTGATGCCAACTCAAAACCATTTGGTGGATGATGCTGGGGAGGAGGGTCGTTGGGCGCCTGTCGAAGATCTTAAACTCCGCTATGCCGGTTGATAACCCGTGGACCCAGCGGATACCAAACTGTTATGGGTGGGGTTTTGAGGTGGTTCTAGCAACCATGCTTGGTGTACGCACTTGCACATGCGGCAACGTTTTGCAAGAGGTTGTTGGGACTGCGGAATAACCTCGGCTTAGTGTAGTCTTGCCCTCAGGAGCTCCATCGGTGGCCCCTATAATCAGTCGAGAGACTGACTAGGTGGGGATGGAGCACCTCGAACAAGGGCATGAGCCTCAGCTGCATCAGTATGCCTTAGTGTTGACTGGGATATATTTGAGGGTAACACCTGATGATAAAAACTTAGTCACGCTTGTTTATCAGAGCTCCAGCCCAATGGCCTTACGGCGTTAAACTGTGATGCCAACTCAAAACCATTTGGTGGATGATGCTGGGGAGGAGGGTCGTTGGGCGCCTGTCGAAGATCTTAAACTCCGCTATGCCGGTTGATAGCCCGTGGACCCAGCGGATACCAAATTGTTATGGGTGGGGTTTTGAGGTAGTTCTAGCAACCATGCTTGGTGTACGCACTTGCACATGCGGCAACGTTTTGCAAGAGGTTGTTGGGACTGCGGAATAACCTCGGCTTAGTGTAGTCTTGCCCTCAGGAGCTCCATCGGCGGCCCCTATAATCAGTCGAGAGACTGACTAGGTGGGGATGGAGCACCTCGAACAAGGGCATGGAGGCTCATGTCCGGAAACGGATCGTGCCATCAGCTGCATCAGTATGCCTTAGAGGAAGTATAAGTATATTAGTATTATTTATTATTATTATTATTATTATTATTATTATTATTATTATTATTATTATTATTATTATTATTATTATTATTAGTGGCACTGCGATAGCCCAGTGGTTAAGGTCTACCATCTGGGACCTGTCGCCAGTTCGATTCCCGTCGGTGCCAGTATTTTCAAAGGATATTTTCTTTGAAAGTATTGGTCTGTCTGGAAGGCTTGGAGCTGCCTTGCGGGGGTGTCAGTAGAGCCTATCGTCAAATCTTCGTACTCCCCTCACGGGTGAGACGATGGAGGCACATGTGCAGAAATGCATTCGCCATTGACTGAGAAGCACTATTATTATTATTATTATTATTATTATTATTATTATTATTATTATTATTATTATTATTATTATCATTATGGAGGGGTGCACAGTATGGCACCCCACGGGAAGAGGAGGTGGTTGGGCCTCTTCCCACTGGTTCCGAGGCTATGTTGTTGTGTTGTTTTTATAAGACATACACCACGTGGGGTCAAAGGGTATATACATTCCGAGATCTAGGGGTGGTGACGGGTTTCGAGGCGTACCAGACACTTACGTGCTCATGCGCTGGCAGAACGCATGAAATGTCTGCTACCCCCCTTGAGTACCTCCCAGTCTTGTGGAACTCTCTCATAGGGAACATCAATCATTTGCAGTTGATTCCCTGCAAGGTATCCGACACTCCGGGCGGTAGCTATTCAGGGATGGTTAGAGTCACTCTTCCCTCCCCAACATTCACTGTGTGACTGTTGGGTCGAGGGATGGAGGCGCATGGTCCTTGGACTCAGCCATGACAGATCAATACACATACATGCATATTATTATTATTATTATTATTATTATTATTATTATTATTATTATTATTATTATTATTATCCCTGAAAGGTGTTGGAGAAGGGGGTGGGGGGTTTGGGGGGAGGGGGAAAATGAAAATTGTGTACCCCATCCGCATTTTTGCACCCCTGTCCCTATAAATCATGGTTTGTCGGAACGACTAGAAGTTTGGAGCTCATATTTGCAGGGTGGTTAGCCCCAGACTCGATCTTGATGCTGATATGATTTTTTTGGAATTCACGCAAATATTTGCGTTAGGGGAGTGTCCTGAATGCCAAATTTCCTCTTTTTTTCGCACCCCTGTCGCTATAAATCATGGTTTGTGTGAACCAGGAGAGGTTGGAGCTCATAATGACAGGGTGGCTAGCCCCAGACTCGATGTTGATGCTTGTATAATTTCTTTGGAATTCACGCAAATATTTGCGTTAGGGAAGTGTCCTGAATGCCAAATTCCTTGTTTTTTGGCCTATTTTTGAACCCTCCATCCCTATAAATCATGGTTTGTGGGAACCAGGAGGAGTTGTGAGCTCATATTGGCAGGGGTGGCAAGCCCCTGACTCGATCTTGATATAATTTTTTGGAAATCACGCAAATATTTGCGTGAGGGGAGTGTCCTGAATGCCAAAATTCCTTGTTTTTTAATCCTATTTTCTGCTCTCCCATCGGAATAAATCATGGTTTGTGGGAACCAGGAGGAGTTGGGATCTCATATTGGCAGGATGGCTAGCCCCAGATTCGATGTTGATGCTGATATAATTTTTTTGGAATTCACGCAAATATTTGTGTTAGGGGAGTGTCCAGAATGCCAAAATTCCTTGTTTTTCAGCAGTACTTGCCGGTGCCTCGGCAATTGAACGTACCCTGTCGACGGAGCAGGGGGGGTCCGGGGGGCCCTTTCCCCCGGAAACCCCAGCCCGGCGATTGTACGTACCCGTTTTGGTCGCGGGTGGCACCCACACCAGAAAATTGAGGTCTTGTGCCACCAGGCGCCCTCCGGCAATTGAACGTACGCTGTCGACGGCGGGGGGGGTGGGTTCCGGGGGGCCCTCCCACCGGGAAACCCAGCCTGGCGATTGTACGTACCCGTTTTTTCGCGGGTGGCACCCACACCAGAAAATTGAGGTCTTGTGCCACCTGGCGCCGTTTGCGCACACCAAAGGGAGTTAGCGGCTGACATTTGGTGTATCTGACACTTCTTGATGAGCTCTCTTCGAAAATATAAAAATTGTGGCGCCGGGTGGTCTATACACCGGAAAATTGAGGTTTTTGCGCCACCAGGCGCCATTTGCCCACCCCAGAGGGAGTTTGAGGCTGATGTTTGGTGTACCCGACACCTCTCGTTGCGGTCTCTTCGGAGATAAAACAGTTTTGGTGGCGGGTGGCACAAAAACCAGAGATTTAAGGTTTTTGTGCCACCAGAGCTTACACTTGCGTTCTGCTGGTACCTCCGGCGATTGAACGTGCCCTGTCGAGGAATCGAACTGGCGACAGGTCCCATATGGTAGGCCTTAACCACTGGGCTATCACGGTGCCACTAATAACAATAATAATAATGATAATAATAATAATAATAATAATAATAATAATAATAATAATAATAATAATAATAACTAGGGGCTGCGCCAACACCTGAAAGGATGGTTTGCGGTGCGCTCCGCGCACCCCCCCCTCGGGCTGGGGTTCCCGGGGGGAGAGCCCCCCGGACCCCCCCCTTCCCGTGTCGGTTCCAGTATTTTCAAAGGATATTTTCTTTGAAAGTATTGGTCTGTCTGGAAGGCTTGGAACTGCCCTGCGGGGGTGTCAGTAGAGCTATCGTCAAATCTTCGTACTCCCCTCGCGGGTGAGACGATGGAGGCACATGTGCAGAATTGCATTTGCCATTGACTGAGAAGCACTATTATTGTTATTATTATTATTATTATTATTATTATTATTATTATTATTATTATTATGGACACCGTGATAGCCCAGTGGTCAAGTTCTACCATCTGGGCCCTGTCGCCAGTTCGATTCCCGTCGGTGCCACCAGTATTTTCATTGAACATACCGGTCCGTCTGGAAGTGTTGGAACTGCCCTTGCGGGGGTGTCATTAGAGCCTATCGTCAATTCTTCGTACTCCCCTCACGGGTGAGACGATGGAGGCGCATGTGCAGAAATGCATCAGCCATTGACAGAGAAGCACTATTATTATTATTATTATTATTATTATTATTATTATTATTATTATTATTATTATTATTATGGAGGGGTGCATAGTATGGCACCCCACGGGAAGAGGTGGTTGGGCCTCTTCCCACTGGTTCCGAGGCTATTTTGTTGTGTTGTTTTTATAAGACATACACCACGTGGGGTCAAAGGGGTATATACATTCCGAGATCTAGGGGTGGTGACGGGTTTCGAGGCGTCCCAGACACTTACCGTCAAACGTCCTCATGCGCTGGCAGACCGCATGAAATGTCTGCTACCCCTGGAGTACCTCCATGCGGGACCTACCCAGTCTCGTGGAGCTCTCACGCGGGGAAGATCAATCATTTGTAGTTGATTTCCTGCAAGGTACCCGACACTCTGCGGGTGTAGGGACTTCCTTTTGGGGCTTTCTGTGCAGGATGGTTAGAATCACTCTTCCCTCCCCAACATACTCACTGTAGTCTGTTGGGTCGAGGGATGGAGGCGAATGGCCCTCGGGCTCAGCCATGACAGATCAATATATTTATTATTATTATTATTATTATTATTATTATCATTATTATTATTATTATTATTATTATTATTATTATTTAAAAACTTAGTCAGAGCTCCAGCCCAATGGCCTTACGGCGTTAAACTGTGATGCTAACTCAAAACCATTTGGTGGATGATGCTGGGGAGGAGGGTCGTTGGGCGCCTGTCGAAGATCTTAAACTCCGCTATGCCGGTTGATAGCCCGTGGACCCAGCGGATACCAAATTGTTATGGGTGGGGTTTTGAGGTAGTTCTAGCAACCATGCTTGGTGTACGCACTTGCACATGCGGCAACGTTTTGCAAGAGGTTGTTGGGACTGCGGAATAACCTCGGCTTAGTGTAGTCTTGCCCTCAGGAGCTCCATCGGTGGCCCCTATAATCAGTCGAGAGACTGACTAGGTGGGGATGGAGCACCTCGAACAAGGGCATGAGCCTCAGCTGCATCAGTATGCCTTAGTGTTGACTGTGATATATTTGAGGGTAACACCTGATGATAAAAACTTAGTCACGCTTGTTTATCAGAGCTCCAGCCCAATGGCCTTACGGCGTTAAACTGTGATGCCAACTCAAAACCATTTGGTGGATGATGCTGGGGAGGAGGGTCGTTGGGCGCCTGTCGAAGATCTTAAACTCCGCTATGCCGGTTGATAGCCCGTGGACCCAGCGGATACCAAATTGTTATGGGTGGGGTTTTGAGGTAGTTCTAGCAACCATGCTTGGTGTACGCACTTGCACATACGGCAACGTTTTGCAAGAGGTTGTTGGGACTGCGGAATAACCTCGGCTTAGTGTAGTCTTGCCCTCAGGAGCTCCATCGGTGGCCCCTATAATCAGTCGAGAGACTGACTAGGTGGGGATGGAGCACCTCGAACAAGGGCATGGAGGCTCATGTCCGGAAACGGATCGTGCCATCAGCTGCATCAGTATGCCTTAGAGGAAGTATATTATTATTATTATTATTATTATTCCGCCCTCTGGTCGTACCTTGCGGTTCCCGCTTCACGTGCGCGGACCCAGAGGGCAAGAGCGATATTGTTGGTTCCGAGGCTATGGTGTTCCGTTGGTTCCGAGGCTATGTCGTTGTGTTCTGGGTTTCGCATAAGACATATACACTACGTGGGATCAAGGGGTTATTTACATTCCGCGATCTAGGGGTTGTGACGGGTTTTGAGGCGTCCCAGATACTTTCCATAAAACGTCCTCATGCGCTGGCAGACCGCATGAAATGTCTGCTACGCCTGTGAGTACCTCCATGCGGGCCCTACCCAGTCTCGTGGAGCTCTCACGCGGGGAAGATCAATCATTTGTAGTTGATTTCCTGCAAGGTACCCGAAACTGTGCGGGTAGTAGGGACTTCCTTTTGGGGCCTTCTATGCAGGATGGTAAGAGTTATTCTTCCCTCCCCAACATACTCACTTCCCTGTTGGGACGAGGGATGGAGGCGCATGGTCCTCGGGCTCAGATATATATATATATATATAATATATATTATATATATATATATTTATGTGTGTGTATATGTATACATTTCTTCTTCTTCTTCTTCTTCTTCTTCTTCTTCTTCTTCTTCTTCTTCTTCTTCTTCTTCTTCTTCTTCTTCTTCTTCTTCTTCTTCTTCTTCTTCTTCTTCATCGTCGTCGTCGTCGTCTTCTTCCTCGTCCTTTTCTTCTTCTTTCTCCTCTTTTTGTTATGTCAGGTCTGGATATGCAGCTCGTCACAAAGCGCTTTCGCCGAATGGAAGCAACGCCAGACCAGCTTCCTTCTTTGTACGTTCCGCG
The DNA here is from genome assembly GCA_019918135.1 of Paulinella micropora. Lineage (NCBI taxonomy): Eukaryota > Cercozoa > Imbricatea > Euglyphida > Paulinellidae > Paulinella > Paulinella micropora. Next base: position 200,538 of record WBZZ01000121.1, read on the forward strand.
TACAGTTCTGGTGCAGGAGACCGTCCGCGCTATCACGGCCGAGCCCCCACACGCGCAGCAACCTCGACACCTCAGCATGCACTTCCATGGGTTCCGTGGTGCGGGCAAGACTTGCTTCCTGCAGCTTGTTGCAGAAAAATTGCTGGAAGAGAAGAAGCACGTATATTTCTTTTCGTCACCTCGCTGGCTAGAGTCGCTTAAAGGCGAGCTGTTTGCGCTTAACAAGCGGCTTATCAAGGAGCACCGGCGCGCTTACCTCCTCGTGGATGAGTCGCAGATGGACTCGGATGCCTTTTACGAGCCACTGCGCTCTTATGACCACATTACCACGGTGGCGGTCGGTCGGGTAGCTCTGATTTCAGCCTCGTTCAACTTCGAGAAAAAATACGGGCCGATGAAACTAATGTTCTCGCGCGCGGAGTTTGACGCGGCAGTCGTTGGGAAAATGATGGAAGGCATGTCCGCAGCGCAAGCGACCGAGTTCACAGCCATGCTCGATGTGGTCTTTGCGCATACGAAAGGCCACGCATATGGTACCATGCAGTTGTCTTGGGAGTTTGCTCGTTTAGCTAGAGCAGGCACAGCAGCCACGGATGCCAAGGAAATGCTCTGGGATTCTAAATTCATAGAGAGTAACTTTTATCAAGCCCTTCTGGGTCGCTGCTCGTTTCCCTCCAGCGAGGAAATCCAACTTGTTTCCCTGGTGCTGCAGTACACTTGTGGCTTGTCGCCGAAGGAAGGGGACTATCTACTTAACAAGTACTGCATCCCTGAAGCCCCACCCTTGTTGAGGCGTGCATTGCTCTTTAAGTATGGTGAGGTTGCGTCCGTGGATCTGAGCGAAGCATCTTTTGAACAACTCATTCTTCACAGTCTGCGTCAGGTCACTCCTGATCGATACGAAGGTTTCGGGGGTGTGACTGAGCGAGCTCTGGTCTACGAGGTCGCATTGTCGCTGGCTAAACTCAAGGTGCTGGATGGCGCGCCTTTATGGGAGCCGGCACCAGACGTCGGTCGTGGACGTGTCGACCTGCGTGTCAACTCCAGATTCAATATCTTGCTTGAGGCCCTCGTGACCGATGCACATACGCTCGGAACACGAACTTCTCAAAATAGACTGCTTGAGCATATACTGCGCTTTCTTCCAACAGACATCTTGGAAGCGCGCTATGGATTGTCCTTTTCAGACTTCCGCATTCTTCATTTTCAACGACACGGGAACTCAGTCGAGCGTCCGATGGACAACTGGGATGACCAAACCAAGCAGGTGTTCGATTCTAAAGTTTTGACGTGGCTGATGAGCACCAAACAGCTGTTCCTAGGACAAAAGGAAATCCTGGCCCTGAAGTAAATTCGCTCGGTATTTCTACCAAGAGCCAGGCTGGTGGCGCCAGAAATCTTAACGATAGTCCCGCACTATGAGAGATGGCGCTATGCGAGGGTCACGATGTAGATCTTATATAACAAAAGCACAGCGCGTTTTGTCGCATAAATTAATTTTCAAAAGCCAAACGAGACAATGATCTCTCTGGCCTCTGTCGCTGCAGACAAGGGCCGGCTAGACTAGTTAAGCATCTGCATCACTCAAAAACAGTTAAATACATGTAATTGTGTTTTTAAAATAAGTCGCACTGAGTGTAGTCTAGCTAAACACATAGGCAAAGCCAGACTAGCTGAAACATCTGCATACTACCACTAAAAGCAATCAAAAACATGTAATTTCGTTGTTCAAGTAAGTGATAGCGTATTACAGCTATTACTGGGTACATTCAAGTGTCAAACTCAGCCATCGAATTTTAGTTAAGAGCCAGATTTCAGATTAGCGGCCAGATTTTGAATTAGTGGTCAGAATTCAAATTAGTTCAATTTAACGGCTATATACGTCCGCAAAATCTGTATCATTTTTGCGAAATGTTACCGTTAAATTGAACTAATTTGAATTCTGGCCGCTAATCTAAAATCT
>WBZZ01000121.1:210000-215000 GCA_019918135.1 Paulinella micropora
TGGGCAACAGGCGGAGTGGCCGCGAACGAGGAGGTAGCTTTGAACACTGCCCACAGACTGACAACGTCTGGGAACCCGCACTTGGTCGATCTAGCCGACCTGATTACCTTGACGCTGGACACCGAAGCGAAAACTAACCAGCCAGCCGGGATGACGTCTAACAGCTCCGCTGGCTTTGTGGCCTCGGCCTCTAGCAATTCCTCACAAGCCTACCTGGCCTTTGACAGCGACTTCTCGACCTTGTGGGGCACAACTGCTCCCGACAGCTACAGCGGCAACAACTACACTGCCATGATCGAGACGGTGGTAGACAATCTCACCGTGGCAGGCGCGTGGCTCCAGCTCGATCTGGGCCAGCACGCCAAAGTCACTGCTTACCACATCACGTCCGCAGGTGCCATTACTGCGCCCAGAGACTGGGTAGTCGCTTATAGCGCGGACTGCAGCCGGTGGTTCACTTGGGACAGCCAGAGGGCCCAGACCTTTGTAGGCGACAGCCTGCGCACGTTCACGCCAGCAACCGCAGCCGATTACGCCAGGTACCTGCGTGTAATCTCTACTAAAAACAACGGAGCGGGGGTTTGGTACATGCGGAGCCTGGCCTTCGACTACCAGCTGTACAATGCCGGCTGCATCGAGAACACCAGCTATCCTACCAAGGCCTCGCAGCTGGCGCCCAAGGCGTACGTCGACCACCAGGTGGCAGGAGCGGTGAAGTTCCCGTCGATCATGCCTACCCAAGACGACTGTATCGTGACCATGGATCCAGACGGCTCGATCTTTGCGGCCAAGGACAGGACGCTCAAGCAGCCGGCTTTGGCTCCTAGCGACAATGGTGCAATCGTGCTCATGAACACCGACTATACAGTCACGACGATCCCAGACACTCTCGCGAGGCTGCCTAACCCTTTGCCCGTCTCGGCCGCGCAGCTGGTGACGGTTGATTAAGACGGCGTGCTAGGCCTAAGCAGCCATTTGACTGATACTAACAACCCGCACGGGACCTCGCTGGCTAACCTCGTGAACTCGTCGACGCTCACGCTGACAGGGGCCGGCGGCAACAGCACACTTTCCGCTCCGGCCACTGGCTCCAGTGCGCTCAAGGTGCCTGTGGCCCTGCCTGCTACCACACAGTTTGTCACGCTCGATAGCAACGGGCGGCTCGCCACCGGCGCTACCGGCTTCCAGGGAGGCGACAACGTAGATATCGGCACAGAGGCGTGCCCGACCCCGCAAGCGAACTACTTCTCTGTTGCGGTGGGTGCGTACTCTGGCAGATACTCACAATCACAACAGACAGTAGCCGTTGGCTGGCAAGCAGGGAATTCCAATCAAGCGAACAGCGCGGTCGCGGTAGGCTCAAACGCGGGCGCGACAAACCAGGGCAGTGCTTCTGTCTCCATAGGCGCGGATACTAGTTCGCTTGGTTCCTTCTCTACCGCCCTCGGTTACGGTGCGGCCACCGCGGCAACCGCAACCGATTCATTGGCCGTGGGGCGTAGTGCAGAAGCGAAAGGGGCCAACTCGATCGTGCTGAACGCCACCGGCTCGGCGTTAGCTCCTGCCACTGCCAGTGCCACGTTTATCAAGCCACTGCGAGCAGCCGTGGCGTCCACTACCAGTGAGAAGGCAGTGCAATGGAATAGCCAGACCGGCGAACTATCCTCCTCTAAATTCATACTTCCGCTTGCGCTGCCCGCCAGCACGTCGCTCGTTTCCTTGACGAGCGCTGGTCAGGTGGACGCGTCTACGCTCATGGTACCGGCTTCATTGCCAGGCAGTACATCGCTGCTGACACTTGACTCTAGCGGCCAACTATCGACAGGGGCTGCTAGCTCGCTGTCACTTAGCGGGGCTGGAGGCACCAGCACGCTCTCCGCCCCAGCATCCGGCACTTCTGCACTCAAGCTGCCTGCCGCCCTGCCTGGCAGCGCGTCGATAGCACTCGACTCTGGCGGCCAGCTTGCGACAGGGGCTGCTAGCTCGCTGTCACTCAGCGGGGCGGGAGGCACCAGCACGCTCGCCGCTCCAACTTCGGGCTCCTCTTTGCTCAAGCTGCCAACTGCTCTGCCCGGCAGCACGTCGCTGCTGACACTCGACTCTGGCGGCCAGCTTGCGACAGGGGCTGCTAGCTCGCTGTCACTCAGCGGGGTGGGAGGCACCAGCACACTCTCCGCTCCAGCATCTGGTTCTTCTTCTGTCAAACTGCCTGCTGCCCTGCCAAGCGGCACTTCGCTGGTGACAATCAGCGCCAGTGGCCAGCTCGGCCATGCACAGCAACCACCTATCGAAGTGACAGGACCGGCCTGGCCGACCGCCTACAGCAGCTGGACAGTCGTTTCGAGCACCTTGGCGACCGCGAATTCATGGACCCTGACTGCTTCTTCCTCGAACGCCTAGTCCAGAAACTGGGTGGACGCAATTTTGCGGAACGCAGGATCGTATTATTACTGGGACTCTGGTATTACCACCCATACCAACGGTGTAGGTAGCGCCTGGGTTAAGCTCTCCAACCCACGCAGGCACCGCCTGTCATCTATCGCTCTGTGGAATGCGCCTAACCTCGGCGGCTCTGTGTCGCCCAAGCAAGTGTTGCTCCAGGGCTCCGACGACGACACGACCTATGTCGACCTACACCGCTTTACCGGCCTGGCAGGGGGCTCGTACACGCTGAACACGCTGAATCCTTCTGCTGGCAACAGTGCCTACAAATACCATCGGCTCGTGGTCGAGCAGATCCAAGACGCACTGACTGGCAGCTGCCAGATCGGCGGCCTTGTGCCGACGTTCGTGTCGGAGTCTGACTCGCTTACTCTCGCTGCCAGCACCGCGACCAACACGGGCTTCCTGACCACGCTGACAATCAACGCGGATCCTCCCGCGGCGACGTCGCTGGTGTCGCTGACCCCGACCGGAGCGCTGGGCTCTTCGTCGCTAAAGATGCTGAGTTCGCTGCCCGGCAGCACTTCGCTCGTGACCGTGGACTCGGGAGGTCAGCTTGCAACAGGGGCGGCCAGCTCGCTGTCTCTTAGCGGGGCGGGAGGCACCAGCACACTCACCGCCCCGGCCTCTGGCTCCTCTGTGCTCAAGCTGCCGACTGCCCTGCCCGGCAGCACTGCGTTAGTGACTCTTGATTCCAGCGCCAGCTTGCCACCGGGGCGGCCAGCTCGTTATTCACCCAGTTAGCGTCCGCGCCGGCCCAGACCGCCGTTCTGAGCCTGACTTCCGCGGGGCAGATGGTGACCCAGAGCACTTCGACCACTGTCGTGACTTCTGGCTCAGTGACGCTGCCGACCTGGACTTCTATGTCGTCCTACACGCCTACCACGGACCCTAACTGGGTGGTCAGCCACTCTTCCGCGGCTGCAAACCAAGAGAGCTGGAGAGTTTTCGACGGTGTCGCTGCCAATGGCTGGACTAGCCTCGGCTACTATAACTCGGACGGGAGTATTAACATGGGATTCACCTCCTTTACCAACGTAGGCGGCAGCAACGTGTACGGCGAGTACTTTACGCTCGAGCACAAGCGGCGCCGGTACAGAATCACGAGCTTCGCGTTGACTAATACCGCCAGTCTTAGTAGCTCAACCAAAAGCTTCGCGTTGGCGGGGTCGAACGATTGCAGTACCTGGACACTGGTCTGGTCCGGTAACTTCTCTTTTACCACTACATTACAGACACTGAACTCGAGCGCGCCCGCTCTGACTGCGTTCTATTACTACCACCGGTTTATTGTCACTTCGACACATTCGAGTTCCGTGTCAGGCGTGGGGACCTTTGCGCCCGTCGTTGAGGCCGAGGGCGTGTCGGTCAATGCCACGGGCCTTGCGGGCGTGGATACGCTCACAAGCGGCAAAAACACGCTCACGCTGCCGACCGCGCTGCCCTCTGCCGGCACGGACAGTGTGGTGCAGCTCAACGACCTAGGCGAGCTCAAACTGGGCACCTGGGACCGCGGTTACTGGCTGACGAGCGACGCGGCAGTCAGTGTTAATAGCGGAGCTGCCAGGAAGATCCCAGTCGATGGCGTAGTGAGGCTGGCGCCCGTATACGGCAACATCACCGTAAGCCATGCCAACGGCTTCACGACTTGGCGCAACACGTCCGGCATGCCCAGGAAGTGGCTGATCACCGCCTCGTTCATGTATGTCACCTCGGCCGCTGCTACCAACAACCCGCCGACCAGTGGCGCCTTCTACCAAACCTGGGTCGAAAGGAATGCAGTGAGACCCGCGTCTAGCGCCGGTGCACAAGCGACAGAACGCAATTTTAATGTGACAGGTGGCGCCCACGGGCTCTACGTCAACGGACGGTACACCTCGCTCAGCCTGTCGGGTGTCATGGAAGTGGCCGTAAACGAGTATATCTGGTTCGAAGCGTACGGTGACACACAAGACAATGCCAGCTGGAGCCTTGTCATCGGCGGTTCAGGTGCTGGTACAAGAGGCAGAGTGACCATTACCGAGATTCCGGGCTGCTTTTCTTTTCTTTCGAATCTGTATTTTTTAATTAAAAAGAATAATGGACGCGTTGCGACAAGCACTAGCTGAGAATGAGAACGAACTAGGCCACGTGCCTGGCCCGCCGCCGGATCCTGGCCGTAGAACGAGAGAAGTTACAGCTGCAGATTGCATTGTGTGAAAAAGTCTGTGATTGCAAGGTGATGCGCGAACAAGTTAAGACGCTGATCCAACAACAAGAGGAGGCTGAGGCGGCAGCAGCAGCCGAGGCATCCGCCCGCTCGGCAGCAACCGAGGCCGAAACGGCACTAGAGGAGACGGTCGTGGACATGCTGCCCGACACCATCAATGGTTAGAAGTCCTGGTCTAAACCCCATTCCGGCTCCTTGGCCGGCGCCCGCGCGTACTCGCTCACTCTTTTCTCAAAAAAGTTGGTCTTGCCTACTACGCCTAACTGCTCCATGAATGGCAAAGGACACTTTGCCACTCCATACAGCTTTTCGCTCAGGCCCAAGTTCTGTAGCAGGCCGTCCGCCACGA
>WBZZ01000121.1:220000-222500 GCA_019918135.1 Paulinella micropora
TTATCTTCACAAAAAATCGATGCATGTATCATACACACACGATCAGACTCACACATGCACGTACAAAACAGCCACCACAAGGGTACGCACTTCTGGAGCCCGACCTGAGCCCAGGACTTCAAAATTGCCGACGGACAGGCTCAGGATTCGCACGAAGCTTGCATTTGTTATTGTCAGGGACAGTTCCAGGCGGTCCTGGGGTGTGAGCATCAGCTGGCCGAAGCGGGGCTTGATGGTGTGCAAGGGCACGGGCTGTGTGGCCAAGGGTTGCGTTGGGTCGGGTAAAGCCATAGGGGGAACCTGTGCCCGGACATTGCTGTTGTATCGGTGCGCGGCGAACTGTAAACTCAAGCTGGCCTGCTGCAGCCCGGTGGCCAACCGCTCGGCATAGGTGTCGAGCATGTGTGCCCAGAACATGTCTTCCAACCGTTTACTTGGCTCAGGATCAGACATTACTTCCCGGAGGCGCGCGTCAGCATTGAGGTGGTGGTCTCTCTCAAACACCCCCACGGGCGTGAGCCAGCGCTCCCCTAAAGCCTTTACGTCCTGAGATAAGACGTAGTAGCGCCCTACCGGCTTATATTCGAAGGTGAATCTCTGCGCCAAGAGTCGGGACAAAGATGGCACAAGCTTCTCCATCACCTACACAGATCAAGAAACAACCATACACGGATGAGCGCATTCAAGAAAATTTTGCGATTGCCAAGCTCGGTGACTCAACGTATAATGAGTACTGTGGCTGCATATGCATACCCACCTATAGTTGAAGAATACATGTTGAGGTGTAATGCAGGTAATGAGGACTTCAATTTACAGTTGGGAAAGAAGGCATGCGGAACGTAAGGCATTGCTTCGCAAAATACCAGCTTTTTAACACATATAAAAAAATCTAGGTTTGGGTAGAAATATAGACCAAAAAATCAGATCATCCACCTATCCTTATCCCTCACACAAACAAATATCTTTTCAACTGTCAATCCCTCTTTCTGCACATTCATGTAGTTCATCCAATCATCCATCTTCCTGCCTATCTATCGATTGAAATATCTATCTATTTATATTCCTGTTTATCCATCTGTCAATCCGCCTTTGTTTCCGTCTAGCCGTTTTTCTTTTTTCTATCTGTCTATCCTTTCACACACCCATCTTGCTATATCGATCTATCTTTTTTTCTTCCATATCGTTTCATTTGCAATCCCATTTTCTATCGATAGATCTTAATATCGATCTAAATGATAAACAGGTGGATTAAAAGACCTATATAATATTATACAATATAGACGGATAAAAAAAAGAAAAGAAAAGAAAGAAAAAAAATTCAAATGTATACATAAAGTACAAACAGGAGAAAGAGCGTGAAAAAAAAAGGAGAGATGACTAGTTTTAGGGCGGGTCTGGCGACTGCAACAACGGCGCCGACCACCGGAACAACAGGCCCCACCACGGTGCCGAGAAACGCCAGGACAGTATCCAGCCCCTCGCCCAGGGCGGGCGACAGTTCCTTCAGAGCCTTCCCCACCAGCGAGGTAGGTGCGTACCCAGGATTGGAGAGGCACGCATGCGCGTCGTTGGCCAGGGACAGCAGGAGAGGGACGGGGTCGTGCTCGTACACGACGTGATGGAAGATGGCCTCCCAGCCACACTGCTCGATCGAGCTGTGCATAGATATATTAGATAGATAGATAGTTATTAGGTAGGTAGGTGGATAGATAAATAGATAGATAGAGGGATAGATAGATGGAGGGATAGATAGATAGATAGATAGAAAGAAAGAAAGAAAGATAGATAGATAGATAGATAGATAGATAGATAGATAGATAGATAGATAAAAGGCAAGCTCAGAATGGCAGGGCGGTCCGAGCGGAGGAGGGGCACGAATGAGGACATTGACAGCTTCCGCGGGCGAAACGAGCACTGGCATCATACACACATGCACGCCTCCATAGTATAAATGCATGCGTGCCTACATACTTGGAGGCATAGCAACATGGCTGAACAGGTTATTCCTGTCTTCGCGACGGATGCGGCTCAGTGCGACCTGTCTGCATTCGCCGAAAGAGACTGGACTTACATACATACAAATAATGTCTACTAAGCATACATACATACATACATACACACATAAATAAATAAAATAAGTAAGTAAATAAATAAATAAATAAATAAATAAATAAATAAATAAATAAATAAATAAATATATACCTACATACATACATACATACATACATACATACATACATACATACATACATACACACGAATCGTACGAGGGCTCTGGCCGGAGCCCCCGAGAGAGGTTGTCAAGATAGGGATATTTCTTAGTTACCCGTACAATCAACATTGGTTGATAAACTTTGAAAACAAAGCACTTCGCTCTTAATCGGTCGCTAAAACCTTCGTTCTGGCTGATTCAAAAGCTGCTAAGACTATCTTAAACAATGAGCCTCTGCAACAGCGACAACAACCAGTACCAGCCGAGAAAGAAACGCCTAACTTAGAC
>WBZZ01000121.1:235000-273161 GCA_019918135.1 Paulinella micropora
CCTCTCTCTCTCTCCTCTCTCTCTCTCTCTCTCTCTCCTCTCTCTCTCTCCTCTCTCTCTCCTCTTCTTCTTCTTCTTCTTCGCTTTTATTGAGAGAATAATTTTACAATTGGACTCAGGGAACGTCCACGTGAAAAGTATAGATAGTAAGTTATACCTTTATCTAAGGTGGAAACCTAGTTATTCAGTTGAGTGTATTAAAGGAAAATATTAAAATTGTATTTGGCGGCTCGGTATTATATATACCTAGTATTAATATTATTAATATTAATATTTATGTTTCGATATATTCAGTAGTGATATTATTATATTATGATTTGAATATATCTGTTATTGTAAAAGTCTAGTAGTTTATGTCTGGCGGCTCCCCCCTCTCTTTTCTTTTTTCGTGAGAAAAATTGAAGAGAAGGAGGAAGTTGTTGCTGTGAGTGGTTGACCATATACGTTGGCTGATTCGGGGAGTTCTCCTTCAAGTAGCAGACAGGGGAGCAAGCTTGGTGTTCCAATTTTTTCTTTCTTTTTTTTTGGCGCGAGTTTATATTTATATATATTATGATGTTTGTTGATGTTTAAGTAGATATGTCATTAGTGCTGCTTTGAATAGTTTTATTTTTGTTTCATCTGTTATATTTTTTGGGATTGATTTCAATTGATCAGCGAAGATCTTGGTGAGATATTCTTTGTGATTGACAAAGATGCTGCTTTTAGTTGAGTATCGCGTTTTGTATGAATGTATGGTATTGATTGGGGTAAATGTGTTATTGTGGAGTAGTCTGTTGAGGTGTTTTTTAGGGTAAATAAATGAGTGATTTTCTATGCATACACGGAGTGTATATAGGTGGGTGATGTCAAGTAGTTTGAGTTGGTTTAGTATTGGTTTGGTGTGCGAGCGGTAATGTGTTTTTGCAATTATTCTGATTATTTTTTATGTATTTTTATGAGTGGTTGTATGTATTTCTTTTTGTTATCATGCGTCCCCCAGATAGAGATGTTTTGTATGAGGTGTGGGTATATGTGTGTGTAGTATAATTGTTTCATTGTTTTTATGTTTAGATATCTTTTAGCATAACGCAATGAGTTGATTGTGGGTTGGAGTTTACGGATTATGTTATTGATGTGTTGGTCATATTTAAGGTTGTGTTGTAGTGTTATTCCTAGGAGTTTTGCATGTTGGCATTGCTCGAGGGTGTGGTTGTTTATTGTTATTGTGATATCTTGTTTGTTTTATGAAAAATTGTGTATGTTGTTTTTGTTGGGTTGGGTACTAGGTTATTAGAATGGAAGTAGTTTGTTAATTTTGTTATTTCTGTTTGTGTTTTTTGTTGTAGGTCTGTGGGAGTTTTGGCTGTTATTATGAGTGTCGTGTCGTCTGCATATGTATATACTGTTCCTTGTTGTATGATATTGATTATGTCATTGATATAGAGTAGGAAGAAGGTAGTTGATAATGTGCTGCCTTGTGGTATGCCGTGTGTGATGGTGCGTTTATAAGATTTAGCATATTGTGTGTGGACCTCTTGGGTGCGGTTCGAGAAGTAGGATGTAAAGAATTGGACTGTTTCTTCGTTGAAATTAAAATTTCGCCGAAGTTTGTCCAGTAGCTTTGAGTGCTCTACTGTGTCGTACGCTTTTGAGAGGTCCACATACAATGCTAGCACTAATTCTTCTTTGTCTTTATGTTTGGACTGTCATGGTTGTGTTTGAGTTAGGTCGGAATGCGTATTGTGTGTGTGATATTATGTTATGTTTTGTTAGGTGGTCCATTATTTGTTTATTTATTATTGTGTCAAACACTTTAGCTATTATGGGTAGTAGTGATATCGGTCTGTAGTTGGTTGGCATGCTTGTGTCACCTGCTTTGTATAGTTCGATTACCTTTGTTGTTTTGAGTGCGTCTGGATATTTATTTTCATTTATGGCTTTGTTGAAAAGGTTGGTAAGTATAGGTGTGAGGAAGGCATACATGTCTTTTATAAGTGTTGGTTTTGTTTTGTATATGTCTTCTGCTTTGTCTCTGTTCATGTTTTTAAGTGTTTTACTTACAATGTATTCTGTTGTGTTATGTAGTTTGAAGCTTGGATGTGTTTGTAAAATGTTTTTGTTTTTGAAGTAGTCAAAAACAAAGATACACGAAAGCGTAGCGAGAGTGTGAATTTGCAAATATCTATTGGTCTTCTACGAAGTTAGCGATAATATTGACATTTCCTCCTCCACCAGCAGAGACAGACTTCTGTGTAAAAGTTAATACATCACTCGGCGATAGGTATATATCATAACTTCTAAGATTGATTTGTTGAGTTGAAGCACTATTTACATATAGTTTAAAAATTGTTGTTCCGTTTGCGATAGCACTCGCCTTTGTGTCAGTATCTACAATTGAATACTTAGAATCAACATGTGGAAAACCCGCTCCAGTTAGTGTTCCATTTAATACCATTCTGACAACATTCAACTTAGTATCTTCATTTGTAATACTTATCAAAGTTGGATAAACATTTGAATAATTTGTCAAATTAGCACCGCCCGCATCAAATACCGCTTTGTTTCTTATACTGATAATAGGACTTTCAGTGGTGGTTGATGCTTTACTTCCTTCCACTTCGTTTGTTATGCTAGTGTTTATCGTATTCGTTCCCTCAATGAATAAACTGGCAGTTACTGTTTTAAGAGTTTGTATTCCAGTCGCTGCATCATTTTTCATTACTGCTGTAAAGGGTAATGTCGTATTTCGCAGACTTACACCAATATTAGCATTCGCATATTTAATCATATGAACTAATTGAAATAGTCCTGTTATGGGATTTTCAATATAAAACTTAATAGCACCAAACCCAAGATACTGAAATTGAATTTGAAATACATTTCCTGTGCTCCAGTCTAAGTCTGGCATAGCAGAAGTTCCATCGCACGGATCGTTCCAATCTGCTTGGTCAATATAATCTGCGACACCTCCTTTAATATGTGCAATATTCATTCCTGCTCTATTTTTGAAAAAGTGAAATCCATCAACGAGTTCATTTCCTATTCCAATATATGAATAGTAGTCTTTTGTATCATCCGTTGTCCATATAGCAGTAAAGCGGGCGAGGACACCTGTTCCAGTTCTATATTTTATTCTCCTTTTACTTACCAGTCTAGCATCTGCCGTAGCATCAGCAGTTGTTTTCAATTCAGCCATATTATTCAAAAATGACACAGACGATTTTGTTTCTGTTTTTGTCCATATCCTAGTATCAATGGTATATGGAAAGATTTCTTGTAAAACTGGTGTTAATTGACCTACTACTGCTTCGCCAAAAGCGGTTTTTGAATTATTTGTTTCGTGTCCATCATATCCGACCCTGACGTTTATAAATTCGCCGTCAGGATTTTCTGCGATTAAGTTTCTCTGGTGAGACATTCGTGATCTTTTGCTTTCGTCTCCAAAACTATTTCGACAACTTCGACATAGTTTATTCGCAAAATTCACAAATGTCGTTTATATAAACAAAATAATAAATCTAAATTTTTAAATTTTATTTTGGCTGATAATCTCAAACGTGTTTGAGATATTTATGAAATGGAATTATATTTGCCTTAACCTGAACATCCCGCTGCGTGATTGCTACACTTACGTGCTGATGAGCATTATTCTGTGTAGTGCTAATGAACTCCCATCGCCTCTCATTGGAAAGGTCAAGCCCGCTAACTTCATTTTGGTCTTTGCTCCACAGCGGGCGGGTATTATCCCAAGTATCAACCCAGAACCAGGTGTATTGATACACATTTGAATTCATCAAAACAGAACCTTCAAGTTTAGGTTTCAAGCACATGTAATCTTCAAAACTAGCGGGATATATTTCAAATTCTTGAAGTCGTGCCCCGTCAAGTGTGGTGTGGAAACTGGTAGTCTTAGCGGTTGCTCTGTTATCAATATCATAAGCGGTATTCTTGTTTTCAGTGTTGTGAAAGAGTGTGTGATAAATTTTCTTCAACCTTTTGCCGTGCCCCCTATCAAAGCGGAAAATAATGTTTTGTGTAGTGGATTGTGCAATGGAATTTTTATAAACATAAGGATAATCAATATTAAAACTCATACCTTCAGCACTCGCCACCTTTTGTTGAATTGATTGAGTGACATCGGGATTAGTCTCTAGAGCAAGGAACAAGTTAAGACTAGAAACAGTTACATTACTAGCGGAAGCAACAAGCACTCCTCCACCCGTTGAAAAAGCATCGCTATTGTAATAATAAATTTTAGGGGTCTGTTGCCATACAATCCTCATATTCAAAATCTCAGGAAACATAATAGTCTTATCAAGGGCGAAAATGATATTGTAGAGCATACCGAGATTATTCTTAACAGCAATAGAAGGCTCAGCAGCAGTAGCAGCACCAGCCGAGAAATACTTAGCCTCATTATATTCAACATTAACAAGGCTATAGGTACCAGCAGTGCTATCAGCGAGAGCGGTATCATCGTGGCGACGAGTATTTACACTAGGCACTTTGTAGTATGTTTGAATAGCATCCCTAGCAGTATCGTAGGCTACTGCAGCATCAATTGCTCGCCTTTCTGCTCTAGTACCGACAACAATCTTTCCAGCATTACACTTTTGAACCATACATCCTGCACCACTTCCATTATCGTGGTTTTCAAGTGTCAGAAAGTCCTTCATAGAAGTTTCAGCCTTCCAAATAATCTTTGTAAAATTACCAACCTCATTTACATCACACAGATAAACACCGCTACGGGTTTGAAGTTGAATTTGTCTAATAGGAGCCAGACAATCCATATAGCATTTGTTATAGTTCGCTGCAATTGCTGGTGGTGCATAAGTAAAACTCAAGACAGAGCGGGCTAAGTTAAATGGCCTGCTGATAAGGTCAAAGTTGCTTTCTTGTCCTCCTGCGGTAGTAACAGTGATATTTCCCTCACCTTCTCGCGGAGTTAGTTTATTCAAACGATACGAAGCACTGATGTAGTCGGTTCTAGAAAAATCTAGTTCGCCTCCGTGTTGAGTGGGCATTTTGTTTTTTGATATTTTAGAATTTCACTTCGTGCTTCGCACTATCGTTTATTCTAAAACATCTATTTTTTTTTAAATAATTGATATTAACTTACTTACAATCGATGTTTGAAAAACACACGGGAGCAGAAGGCAGGAGTGTGGATTTTCAAATATCATCTAGATTTTAACAAATTAAAAAATGATTCAAATAAATTAAAATAATTAGTCTCTCTGTAAATCAACAATGTCATAACGATACCCAAACCATTAAGATTTATAGCCTGATCATTTTCGTCTGTAAGATAAAACCGATACACATTATTTGAACTGGCTGATAATTTCTCACCATACTCAGACCCACTTCCGTCGTATATAACGGCTCCAAATGGAATTTCGTTGGCAGTGTGTATTTCTTGTAGCACGTGATTATCTCCTTCCCCCACTAAGTCTGATTGAAGGTATAAAGTCTTTTCACCAGTTAAAATAATTACATTCGGCGATTTAATAAAATCATTAGCGAAGAAATGTGTTGAATTTCTATCAACACCCATTACCTCGTGAATACGGATATCATCATCAAATATAAACCGCGGTTGAATTCCTTTATTCTCTCACTCACTGAATGTTAATTTACCATCCTCTGGGTCTATGTTGGTATTCTTACTGGATACCACATAAGTATAATTATTTGGGCTGTCTGCAGTTAGCACCTCCGACAACTTATTTTTTAGGTTGTTCATTTGTAGTTTCCCTCAGGTATTGTAATTAAAGCCTCATACCCGTCTTCGGATAATGTAAAAGTATTATATGGCGAAGCCACTGAATAATACGACTTCGGCACATAGATATGAAGAATTTTACAATGTGTGGGGAAATCTAGTCCCTTCATATTGACTTCGTGAGTGAAGTCGCTGTCTGTGCCAGTTATTCGGTTTTTGCTATTTATGTAATAGATACCAGTCGCACGGCCTCCCTTGTATTCCATTGATATTCAAAACTTCGCACTTTCGTCTTCGACTTTCGTGCGGTCAATCTATTATAAATAATAGATAGATATCGTTTCCTATATTATTAAATATATTATTTTTTACGATGTTTATGAGCAAGCGAAAATGAGCGTAGCGAATGAAAGCGATGCTCATAAAAAGGTGTGGCTCCGCAGAACTTATGCTCGGGGGTAGCGATTGGGGCATCCCTTCATCAACATTTAAATCCGCTGAAACTTGTTTATCTACATTTGGGTCTATAGTCATTTGCTAGTTAGAGTTTTTACAAAGTCCTTTTTATTCATTGTGTGCCTCCAATCATTGCGGGATAGATATTTTTTTAATTATTTTTATTGAAAATACCTTATCAATTAATTCTTCTAATGTCTTCGCTCCAGTTCCTTTTTGTTTAACATCTCCAACATTTTGGAGATACCCCATAAACTCTTCATATCTAGCATAATCCGCTACTTTTCTTTTTACGTTTTCCTTTTCATTTCCGACATCAATATTAAACCTTTTAATCATGTTAATTATCCACTTTGAAGTGTCTTTGTAAAAGTGTCTTTGTAATTTAATTTTTCATGTCCATCACTATCTAGTCTCTTTTTTAAAGCCTGTGCTAACTCTTTTATAGTAATGTTTGGGTGATAAGTTTTTGAAAATCCAGAGATTAAAATTTGATTAATTTGTAAATTTTCAAAATGCTTACCCTTTCTTTTGCTTTCTTTTCTTCCTTGTCAAGTTTTTCTTTATATTCTTCTGCTAACTTTTTCTGTTCCTCTAAAGATGTCGCTGTGGCTATAGCCGTCTGAATATCTTGACTGGCTTCTTGTAAGTCTTTACGACTCATCTTTTTTATGAAATTATCTGTATATCCGGCTAATATCAGTGTTTCAATATCTTTCTGCTTTTGCTTTTTTTCTTCCTCATATTGTTTTTTTGTTTTCAATGGTGTTTTATCTCCTAAATTAGGTAATGGTGGTGCTTGTGGCGGTGCTCCTAATGGTGGTGCTTGTGGCGGTGCTCCTAATTGTGGTGCTTGTTGCGGTGCTTATGCATGTTGCGGTGGCATAATATATTGATACTGCGGCGGCGGTGGTAATGCTTGTATTCTATTTTTTCTGTCTTCTTCATATTTTACATCTTCTATGAGTTTTTGCTCCCTTCTTAGTTCTCTGGCTTTTTGTTCTTGTCGTTCATTAATATCCGCTAGTTCTCTCTTATGTTCCCTATCCATTATCTCTTGTCTTTCCTTAGCATCTGCTATGTCTTTTCTTTCTAGCCTTTTCTTTTCTTTTTCTATTTCATCCCTTTTCTTCTTTTCCTTTGCTTCCTCGTCATGTATTAACTCATATTTCTTTTGTAAGTTGCTTTGTATCTGGTTTCGGTTCTCGTGTTCAAGACGATTGAAATCAGATTTGATTATTTTTTCTCTTGGTTTGCGACTAGCCCTTTTGCGACTTTGGCTTACCAATATATTTCATAAAAAAGTTTAACGATTTGTAATGTGCATAAACCCGCGGTGGACGGACTTTTGCCTTTGATATTTTAGAATTGCGTGATATTTTAGAATTGCGCTTCATGCTTCGCATTCCCGCTTATTATAAAATATCTATTTTTTATTTTAGAAAAAATAATGGACTATGATATTTCAGAATTGCATTTCATTAACTAACCCTTCGATGTTTGACAATAAACGAGAATGAGCAAAGCGAATGAGATTGAAATTGTCAAATATCTTCAGCGAAACTTTACAGCCCCTCCTCATTGCTTACCATATCCGAGTTTTGATGCTGTAGCACTAACACTACCTGCGTAAGGCACCCCAATGCTACTCAATGCTCCCGCAGTTCTAGAGATTACCTTATTATCGCGAAGGAATTTATTAACAGCCAAGGCCGTTTTTCCTACCTTTGCCCAGTTAATCTTTCCCCCCCCCCCCTTTTGCCCACATCCCTTCTTCTTGGTTTCCTTTTTTCCTCCCTTCTGTGGCATTGATGGATTGTATCCGATGTTATATCCTGATGGTTGTGAAATTATCACTGGTGATACTGGCATATATAATACAGAAAAATAATTATTTATAAAAAATTTTGATTATGTCAAAAGACATAATCTAATTGCGGATTTTCAATCCGCTAAAATTTCTTATTTTAATCTGAAGTTGAAATTTTTGGTGTTTCATAAAACACCTAACTGATTATCGCAAGCGATAATCAAAATTTTTTCTTAACTCATTATCAACACTTGAGACATAAAGAAAATTAAATCGTTCCTTTGTTGCTTCGTGATATTTTTCCAGAAAGTAATCAAAATCAAAAGATAAATCAAGATGTTTATACACGAGTTCCATTTGCATATGTCGGACATGTGGGCAGAAGGGAGACGATGATGCTCCAGTCGTTGTGTGCCCTTTTTGCCAGACATATGTCCACGTTAAGACGTGTTCCCGGGGACTTGGACAAGCTCTAGTATGTGAACAGTGTTTCTCTGATTTATACGCCGATTTCTTAACTCAAGCATTGAAACCCATACCTAAAAAAACCTCAAATCTGCATGCAAAGAAGGTTCTTACATCCTGCCATCTGTGCGAAGAAGTTTTCAGCGCTAATTCCGACCCAAAGTCTTGCACATCATGCCAGCGATACTTCCACAAATATTGTATCTTACCGGTGCGTGCAAGCAGGAGGGAATGCCCTGGTGTTTACTGCAAAGTGTGCGACTCGGCTGAACGCCTGAAGGAGGATTGGTGTTCACCAGGTAACGTTTCGCTGCGTACGACCAAGACCAACCTGCCAAAACTCAGAGAACCCGTAGGTCTATATGAGGCGTTGCTTTATGTGATGGGGGAACGTTTGCAAGATCTGGTTCCGTCTCTGAAATACGAATATCCACAGCACATTTGGGAAAGCGGTTGCTTGGTATGGTCAAAAGATGCTGGAATTAAGCACTTGGCTCTGAGAAAATGCGAACCTGGTACCGGCATACATCACACTGACATGGGAACTGGGCTATTTTCCAGTTCGCATATCTTTGATCGAAAGACGAGGTTGGCGAACGGTTTTCAAGGAGACGTGCATGTCCCGAAGTGCAAGAAAGTGCTTGGTCGCAAGAAAAAGCTCAAGGGAAGCCCCAGTGCGCTGGAAATTGGGCTTGAAAATGAAAAGGGAGTCATCCAGAAGTTTTATGTCCTTTGGGATCCGGATTCCTTAATAGCCAAGGTCCATTGCATCCAGCAAGTCTGAGAGGTGCTGGTGCTGGTGTTGCTACTTCTCCTGGCGGTGGTGGTGATAATGAATCATTGATGGTTGTGCTGGCGGTGCAGGAGCAGCAGCAGCAGCGAGTCTCATCACCACACCCAGCACCACCATCAGCACCAGCAGGCACCAGACGCGACATGACTAGAGCCACCACCACCAGCACCACCACCAGCACCACCACCGGCACCACCACCGGCACCAGCAACGTGTTCCACCACCAACACCACCAGCAGCGCTGCTGCTGCTGCTGCTGGTGGTGGTGGTGGTGGAAGTGGTGGTGTCTCCGCTGGTGTCTGGTGCTCGTTTTGTTTTCGCTGATGCTGAAGCTGGTGATGGTAGTGGTGATGATTGTGATGATGGTTCTGGTCCTTTCGCGTCTAGTGCCTGTTAGTGCTGATGGTGGTGGTGGTGAAGTGGTGGTCTCTCCGCTGGTGTCTGGTGCTCGTTTTGTTTTCGCTGATGCTGAAGCTGGTGCTGGCGGTGGTGCACGTGATAGTGATGATGGCTGTGCTGGTTGTGCTGGTGGTGGTGTTGCTGGTGGTAGCGGTGCTGGTGGTGGT
Source organism: Paulinella micropora (assembly GCA_019918135.1). Classification (NCBI taxonomy): domain Eukaryota; phylum Cercozoa; class Imbricatea; order Euglyphida; family Paulinellidae; genus Paulinella; species Paulinella micropora. The sequence continues at coordinate 244,801 of WBZZ01000121.1, forward strand.
GATGGTGATGATGGTTCTGGTCATTGTCGCGTCTGGTGCCTGCTGGTGCTAATGGTGATGCTTGGTTTGGTGCTGCCAGTGGTGGTGTTTCCACTGCTGCTGGTGCTGGTGGTGGTGATGAATCATGGTGATCATGGTGATGATGGTCTTGTTGATATCGCCGCAAGTGCTTGCCGTGGTGATCTTTGTGGGGGGCGCTGGTGCTGGTGCTTCTGCTCTTCATTTATTTTCTCCTCTATTATTATTATTATTATTATTATTATTATTATTATTATTATTATTATTATCATTATTATCATTATTATTATTATTATTATTGTGATTATTATTATTATTATTATTATTATTATTATTATTATTATTATTATTATTATTATTATTATTATTATTATTATTATTATTATTATTATTATTATTATTATTATTATTATTATTATTATTATTATTATTATTATTATTGGACACCGTGATAGCCCAGTGGTCAAGTTCTACCATCTGGGCCCTGTCGCCAGTTCGATTCCCGTCGGTGCCACCAGTATTTTCATTGAACATACCGGTCCGTGTGGAAGTGTTGGAACTGCCCTTGCGGGGGTGTCATTAGAGCCTATCGTCAATTCTTCGTACTCCCCTCACGGGTGAGACGATGGAGGCGCATGTGCAGATTTGCATCAGCCATTGACAGAGAAGCACTATTATTATTATTATTATTATTATTATTATTATTATTATTATTATTATTATTATTATTATTATTATTATTATTATTATTATTATTATTATTATTATTATTTGGACACCGTGATAGCCCAGTGGTCAAGTTCTACCATCTGGGCCCTGTCGCCAGTTCGATTCCCGTCGGTGCCACCAGTATTTTCATTGAACATACCGATCCGTCTGGACCAGTATTTTCATTGAACATACCGGCCCGTCTGGAAGTGTTGGAACTGCCCTTGCGGGGGTGTCATTAGAGCTTATTGTCAATTCTTCGTACTCCCCTCACGGGTGAGACGATGGAGGCGCATGTGCAGAAATGCATCAGCCATTGACAGAGAAGCACTATTATTATTATTATTATTATTATTATTATTATTATTATTATTATTATTATTATTATTATTATTATTATTATTATTATTATTATTATTATTATTATTATTATTATTATTATTATTATTATTATTATTATTATTATTATTATTATTATTATTATTATTATTATTATTATTATTATTATTATTATTATTATTATTATTATTATTTCCTTGATTCGTGTTGACAAGGTGAATTGCGTCAACTGCAAGGAGGACAAGAACAACTCCGAGTTTGCTCGTTTTTGCGACCTGCACGAAGAAGGCAGGACGCTTATGGAGCGGAACCTTTTGATCGTCCTGACCACGCATTCGAAGGTCGACAGAAACGAGCAGCTTCTGGTGCCCTTTTACCTTCACGCCTGGGACACAAAAAAAAAAAAAAAAAAAAAGTCAAATCAGAAGTTTCCAAGGATGAAACTTGCACCTGCCAAGATGAATTGGACCGCCAGCAAATTGTCCATGTGTTCTACACTGAAGGAGCATTCGACTTGAAGATGCCTGTACGTTGCACTAGTCAAGAAAACTCCGAGGAGCTGGAACGGGTGACACGATTGCACGTTTGAATTCATTTTCGTCAGTGTACTTAGCAGTTGGTAGTCGTGTTGTAATAATATAATGGTGCTGCTATGGTCGCTTTCGTTGTTGTCCGTGTGGTGTGATGTTGATTGTAGTGCTGGTGGTGGCTGCTGGTGGTGAATCAGGGCGTTGGTGCACTGTTGTATATGTTGCCCTTTTTAGACAATTATTCTGTGACTTGCTGTTTGCTGACTAGGTTCTGATGACCTTGTTGAGATGCACACTGGGGCCCGAGAAGCACATGGCACACGCGGCACGCCGGTGGAGGCGCGGGGAGAGGGCTCCCCCGGGTGGCGCACGGCCGGCCAGAGGAAGGGGAGCCCGCCCCCCCCCCCCCCCCCCCCCCTGGGACCCCCAGGCCCCCCCCTTCTTTCCCGCTCCCCCCCCCGGGACCCCCAGGCCCCCCCCCCCCCCCCCCCTTCTTCCCCACCCTCCTCCCTAAGAGGGGGGTGCGGGGCGGCCCCCCCCCTCGGGAGGGGGCGGGGGTGGGTTCCCCCCCCCCCCCCCCTCCCCTAAGGGGGGCGTGCTGGCGCGCCGGGCGCGGGGGTAGGGGGGGGCCTAGTTCGGCCCGGAGCGGGCCCCGCTACCCCCCACTATTCACGCTCGCGTGTTGGGCCACCCTGCATGTCAACCCAGGACAACACCGGCGGGAGCCAGGACGAGCCGTCCCGTGTCCTCCGCGTGGAGGAGGTCCTGCTCACCCCCGAGGGCCGGGCCGCGCTGGACGTGGGTGCGGGCTGGGACTCTGTGCTGCGTGCGCTGCTCGTGGGCGCGCCAGAGGACCCCGCGCCCCCGACGGAGGCCGCCGTGCACGACCTAGCCAGGAAGCTACCCCTGGCACGCTGGGCGGGTGCCCCCTGGTATGCGGCCTGGCAAGGAGTGTTGCGCTCGCTGGCTTCGCTGCCCCCGGCCAGCCCGCCACCGCGCTGGGGCTCACGTTTGGGTGGCTGGACGCCCTGCTGCTCGCGGCGTCCGAAGCCCTGGCGCCCGTGACGCTGGTGCTGGCGCGCGCCCGCCCCGGCGCACGCGTCTACCGCAAGAGCTACGCCGGGTCGCTGGGCAGCTTCGGCCAGCCCCTCCAGGTAGTGTACCGGGGGGCACTGCGCTGCGCCGCTTGGTCGGGCGCCCCCTCCGCCCCCGCCCCCGACCCCCGCCCGCTCCACGTCTTTGCCTCGGTGGTCCCGGAGGCGTTGCTGCCCGGCTGCTTCCTGGGCTCAGAGACCCTGGGCCACGCGCTGCGCCTAGCGGTCCAGTGCGCGCTCGCCAAGAACAAGCAGGGCGAAGTGGCCTCCCTGCGGGCCGCCGGCGCGCCCGGGGAGGCCGCGGCGGACCAGGGGCGGGCCCACCGTGGGGAGGAACCCGTGCTGCGCCATCCCGGCGCCGAGAACGAGCTGGCGCGGCTGCGCAAGGTGACGGACCGCTGGCTGCGCCTGTACAGCCTGGCGCTAGCGCTGGCGCTGCTCAGCAACTGGTCGGCGGAGCCCAGGGGAGCGCCGGGCCGTTCCGACTCGCTGCGCCTGCGCACCCTGAATGTGAGCCGGCCCCGGCTCGGCAAGGCGCTCGACTGGCTCAAGGCCGGCGGCTACAGCGTAGTGACTCACGTGTCCTGGCTCTACCTCTTTCAGGCGCTGCTGCAGGCCCTGCGGCCGGCCGCCCTGCGGCTGCCCCAGGCGTGGCAGGAGTTGGTCACGCGCTCGCTCAGCGACCTGGGCTTCTGCTATGTGCCGCTGCACTGGCAGCGGCCCGGGCACGCGGCCCCGGGCGCGGCGCTGCGCCTGCTGCCCGGCTTCGGCCTGGCGGACCGGGCGCTGTACCTGGGCCGGACGTACCAGTACGAGCAGGACCTCCGGGACCTCTTGGTCCTGATCGGCCCCGGGACCGACCGTCCGTACCTTGCGTGCCACGCCTTCCCGGGCCTGCGGGCCGCGCTGCATGCCATGTCCACCGAACGCCAGGGGAACAGCACCTGCCAGTGGTGGTGCACCCTGCTGCGCTGGGGGCAGCAAGTGCTGGTCAGCGCGGCGCTGCCTAAGCACTCGGAGATCTGGACCTACGTGCCCCGCGGGCTCAACGCGCCGGCCGTGCTCCTCGGGTCGGAATATGTCCTCGCGCACCACTTTGCGCCGCCCGACGCTCCCCCGCTGCCGGGCGTCCCCTGGTACTGGCGCTACTGGGCCAGGCGCCTCCTGACGAGCGACGCCTTCGGCAAGTCCTTCCGGCTACAACACCCGGCGTGGGTCCAGGACTTCGACGCGCTGGTCGCCTGCCTGGGGCGTGCCCTGTCGTCCCCCGTCGCCGGCCAGCCCCGCCCGTACGCCAAGCACCCCAAGCGCCTGCACGAGTGGGGCGAGGGGCTGCCCCCCGTGCACTGCCAGCCGGCGGCCGCCCTGCAGGCGGCGCTGCAGGAGGCCGTGCGCCGGTACCCGGCCCGGCCGGACTTTGACTACGCGGGGCACACCGCGGCCTTGTTGGGCACCCCCCCGGGCGTGGGCCTGAGCCTGCCGCAGGCCCTCACGCTCAAGAGGACCCTGCCCGCCGGCGCGGACGGCGACCCCGTCTGCGCCGAGGAGGGCTTCGAGATCCTCATGAGCAAGCCGTACCTCCTGTACCCTAGCATGTTCCAGCTGCTGCGGCAGGGCCCGGCGCCGGGCCCACTCCCCGCGCAGCCGCCGGCGACGCCCGCCGAGGAGACGTTGGCGTACCAAGACGTGGTGCGGGCCAGCGTGGGCGTCTGGGCCGGCAAGCGCCTGCACAAGCTGTCCGCGAGCCAGACGGCGCGCCTGGCGGGTGCGCGCCCCCTGAGCCTGTCCGAGCTCTGCCACCGCTTCAGGGACCAGCCGCTGGCGTCGTGCCTGGACACGGGGCTGGAGGTGCAACCGCCCCCCGGGCCCCCGGGGCCAGGGGAAGGCCCCCCGCCGGAACTGTTCAGCTGGCTGGGGCGCGCCGCGTAGCCCCCCGGGGTGGGGCCACCCAGGGAAGGGCGTCCGGCGGGGCCCGGGCTAGCTACGATACTGGGCCCCGCACGTGCCTGGGAATAAAAAAGCCTGGCCTCTAGGTGCACTGCCGTTGCGCTCGGGAATAACCTCCCGCCGGCAGGCCGTCGGTCGCCGCCCCGGCGGGGCAGCCTGGGGTGACTGAGGACAGGCCGGAGAAAAAACCCACCCTGGCTGCCGGTCGTCTCCCTGGAGGGGGAGGGGGAGGAGCTTGGCTCAGGGCGGGCGGCAGGTGGCGGCGGGGCGTGCTGTCCGGGGAGTGCGCGCCTGGTCTGGCGACAGGGCAGGGAAGCCCTCCCCCCCCCGGCGCAGTGTGCGCGCACTGCCACCCTTCCTCGTGCAGCCCGCGGGTCCCAGGGGGGGGAGCAATCCGCCCAACGCCCCCTCTCCCAACCCCAGCGTCGTACGCCGCGTGCGCGCCCAGCCCCGCGCTCTGTCTCCCCCCCCCCCCCCCTCCGGCGCGCCCCCCCCTCCCCCGTCGGGCACGTTCCCCGCCCTCTCCCCTCCCTGTCGCCCCCCCACCGCACAAGTCTATTCCGTCCCCAGGCAAACCTAAAAGCGACGCAGTTGGGCCCTGGTTAACAGATCACCGACCAGCTCGACACGTCGTCCAAGTCTGCATGGCGTCGCCAGCTAACACACAGGGTGGATCCGGCTCCAAGCCTAACTCTGCGGACTCAGCTGGAGAAAGAAAGGGAAGAAAGGGGCACTGTAAACAATGCATAGACAACAGGAATCGCGCGGGAGTCCTGATGAGTGTACCACCCTCTGGTCAGTCCCATGTACCCACGGTCGGCACAGCAGGCGTACAACAGAGCGCAGAACCTTCGCGTGCCCCCCAGAGATCGGAGAGGCCAGATCCGTTTTCAGACGCTCGGAACCAAGGGGACAAGCCAAGCCAGAAAGCCCCAGAGCCCGCGCCGTATGGCACGAAGGAAGTCAGAGCATTCGTGCGCAAGGTGGTCGAATGGCTGGACAAGTGGCTGGACAAGCACTTCGTGACGCCAGCTGTGTTTGAAGAGGAAGTCCCACAGCTGCGCAAGATATGTTCCAAAATCGAAACTGTTTGCGCCGAGGTAGATCAAGGCTTCCTGACGCTGAAAACGCATGCCACCGCGCAGGGAAAGGCGCGTGCGTCGCTCCTCTCCCTTGACATGGATGGGGGAAGTATCCTCGCGGCAATCCTACGGGAAGTTGAACATGAGGTTGGACCTGTTGAACAGAAGGTTAAGCATGTTGCTGCAGTGGCTACCCTGAACGCTAAAGCGTGCGAGATGAACGTACTGATGCGCACAGTGTATACTATATTCTTTGGAGTCTGCGTGCCCCAGGAAATGATGATGCGCAGGCTGAATGAGTACGGGGGAGCCCCCATTAATGGAGGCGCTGTTAGAGATCGTAAGGCCGGTGGTGGCGGCAGTGAAAGCCATGACAGCAACGACAATGACAACGATGACGGGGATGGTAACGCAGCCAAGGGGTTTTACGGAACCACGCATTTCCGGGCGGATATCGAGCACGCAGTTAGTTCCTGGGCGCTGAGGGAAGACATGCCCCGGGGAGGCTGGAAGAGCATGTGCGAGCCGCTACGTGCTAGTAAGGAGCTGTGCCGAGAGGTTGAAAAAGAATTCGCCAGCCTCCGAGAGTGCCCAGAGCGGGGAGACCACGAGAGCTACGTGCGAAATCTGGACGCGAGCGTAGCAAAACTGCACCAGCAAATGTACCAGGTCTATCTGTGCCTGTCTGCCGCGGAGCAGCTTTGGCCTACCAAGTAGAGAAGCTAGCCTGTCTGCTGAGCCTACTGAGCAGACAGGCTAGCGCAGGTCCGGGGGGCGCGTGCTTACTTGGCCTCGTAGCTAGCAAGGCCGGGTGCCGGCGGAGGGGTGGTAGTGTAGGCCCGCTTCTGGTACGTCTCCCGGGTTGGGAATTAAAGCAGACAAAGACATCGCCAACTTCTTATTAGGACGAAAGCCGGTGGTGGGGGAAGGAGGGAGTTTCTCCGCCCCCGGCACTAGGGTTCGTGCGTTACCGGTCAGCAGGACGTGCCGCCCCGCTAGCGGCCGGGGTGCCGGTGGGGGGGGCGCCTCTAGCCCGGCGTCCGTCCCCTGGCATGAATACACGAGGGCTACGTGCTGTCGGTGGTAAGCGTCGAGGGCGGGCAAGAGCTCGGAGCCCCCCGCGAGAATCTAATCAGCGCGTGGCCGCCACTGCGCAAGGCCAGCCGGGAGTCTTGGTGCAGCTCGTGCGCCTGGCGCCAGCCGGGGACCGCCAGCCGGACCAGGACCGGGGCCCAGAGAGGGCTTCGACCTCCTGAGCAAGCTGGGCGAGAGTGCCAGGGGTTAGCACCTCCTGTCGGCTGGCCACCTCCTGTCGATCGGGCGGCAGGACCAGGCACTCTCTGCTGGCCGGGGGGAGGGCTTTTCCTGTCGGGTGGCACGAGTGGCAGGGCTTTTCCTGTCAGGTGGCACGAGTGGCCGGGCTTTTCCTGTCAGGTGGCACGAGTGGCCGGGCTTTTCCTGTCAGGTGGCACGAGTGGCCGGGTTTTTCCGGCCAGGTGGCACGAGTGGCTGGATCTTTCCGGCCGGGTAGGTATACTCGTTTGGCCGGATAGTGGCACTGCCTTTTTCGTTCTCCCCTCTCCCCTCTCCCTTCTCCCTTCTCCCCTCTCCCTTCTCCCCTCTCCCTCCCCGCTCCCGAACATTGTGCAGGTCCCGGCCCAGGTTTCTTCATTATGGCGGTCCGGTGATGAATGCCACCGGTGGCTTCTTGGTCGCTGCCGCAAAACTAGGGGAATTTCCTTGACTTTCTAAAAAATTAATCCCACTACCCTAAGTGTCCTCATAGTAGGAATCGCACTTGTGTGTCGAGGCCGCTCGGAGGTGCCACCACCGGATGGATATTCCCGGATATATACATTGGTACTACCGGAACGGCCGGCCCTTTTCCCGAGCACAAAAAACCAACGCTTTTTACGGGTAAAAGAAAGAGAAAGAGAATATAATTATTTCCTTTTTATTTCGATAGGTAGGATTAGTCCGATGCCAATTTGTACCTATACGTAGGCCTGCTGCCACTAGGCGAGGCGCGGGCCGGCTCTGGCCCACAAGTGCGATTCTTGCTATGAGGACACTTAGGGTAGTGAGATTATTTTTTTAGAAAGTCAAGAAAATTTCCCTGGTTTCGCGGCAGTGACCAAGAAGCCGCCGGTGGCACTCATCACCGGACCGCCATAATGGACGAAAGCCTGGCGGGGGGCCGCACAATGTTCGGGCGCGGGGAGGGAGAGGGGAGAAGGGAGAAGGGAGAGGGGAGAAGGGAGGGGGGAGGGGAGAGGGGAGATCAAAAAAGGCAACGCCTCTATCCGGCCAAAAGAGTATATCTACCCGGCCGGGAAAGACTGGCCACTCGTGCCACCCGGCCGGGAAAGACTGGCCACTCGTGCCACCCGGCCGGGAAAGACTGGCCACTCGTGCCACCCGGCCGGAAAAGACCAGCCTTTTCTGCCACCCGGCCGGAAAAGACCAGCCTTTTCTGCCACCCGACCGGAAAAGCCTGGCCACTCGTGCCACCCAGCCAGAAAAGACTGGGCTTTCCTGCCGGCAGGAGGTGCCTGGTCCTGCCACCCGACCGGCAGGAGAGGTCCGTTCTTACCATCCAGCCGGTTAGGGCCATTAGGTGTCCCTGGCTGGCTCTAGCAGGCCGGAGGAAGGGGGTCGTCCGTGCGTGGTGGGGAGTGCGCTGTAGCCCAGGTCCGGCCGCTGGTAAGAATACACGAGGGCTACGTGCTGTCGGTGGTAGGCGTCGAGGGCGGGCAAGAGCTCGGAGCCCCCGCGCGAGAATCTAATCAGCGCGTGGCCGCCACGCAGCAAGGCCAGGCGGGCGTCCTGGTGCAGCTCGTGCGCCTGGCGCCAGCCGCAGCAGGCCTCCCGGGCCCCGCGCGGCAGTCTGCGCTCGAGCCGGCGCCAACACTGGCTCCGCAGCCGGCCGCAGGGGTGCCAGCTGGGCGACACCAGGGGCTGGCTGTGCAGTCCTTGCACGGCGTAGGCATGCGCCGGGGGGGCGCGCCCGCCCCTAGGAAAGCCCGCCGCTAGGAACAGGCGCGGCAGCGACTCGCCGCGCCGGGGCTCGGGGACCGCCAGCCGGACTAGGACCGGGGCCCCCAGCCCCACTGCGGCCCAAAGCGCCGGTACGGGCGGGCCCGTCCAGGGGCGTGCCACAGGCGGCGCCGGGCGGCCGGCCCCCCGCCGGCGGCGAGCCGGACGACGTCGACGGCGGCCACGGCGAGGGCGCGTCCGGAGGCTATGCGCAACAGGCGTGCCCCGACGCGCAGGCTGGTCGCTAGCGCGGACGCTGGCAGCTTGGCCCCGGTGGTGTCTAGGGCGGCCCAGAGAGTCCGTGCCTCCTCCCGAGACAGGATCTCCCGGAGCCCCCGCCGGCTGGCCCGCCACAGGCAGGCGTCCAGGGCCGGCTGCGGGGCCGGCGCCGCGTACGGTGCTGGCTGGTCCGTGGTCGTGGCCGGCGCCCGACTGCGTGCTGGCTGGTCCGTGGTCGTGGCCGGCGCCCGGCGGTGTGCTGGCTGGTCCGTGGTCGTGGGCGGCGCCCGACTGCGTGCTGGCTGGTCAGTGGTCGTGGGCGGCGCCCGACTGCGTGCTGGCTGGTCCGTGGTCGTGAGCGGCACCCGACGAGGTGCTGGTCCAAGCATGTAGTCCACGCTGCCTCGCCCTTGCTAATGTGTCACGCACGACGAGAGGGGGCGGCAGGCTCCTAGGCCCGTGCCCGGCGCCCACTGGCGGGAACAGAGCGCCCCCCCTAGCTCCCCCTTCCCGGCGGCCGCGTGCCGAGCGGTGCTGGAGGGTGCCGGCGGGTGGTTCGCGCGCTGGCAGTGGGGAAAGGGGGGGGGGGGGGTCCCCTCCCCGCGCTGGTAATGGGGAAAGGGGGTGCAGGGGGGCCCCCCCGCGCTGGAAATGGGAAGCGGGGGGGGGGGGGAGGGGGGGTTCCCCCCCTGGGGGTCCCCCCGCGCTGGCAATGCCCCCCCCCGGGGGGGAAGGGGGGGGCTCCCCCCCTGGGCCCCCCCCCTGGGGTCTCCCCCCTGGGGGTGCGCGGCAGAAAGGCCCGGGAGAGGGGCGGGCGCAGTGCTGATGGCGGACGACCCCAGCCCGAGCGCGTCGGCCCTCGACGAGGTGATTGCGGCGCAGCTGGCCCTGGACGAAGAGTTCGGGCGCGAGGAAGAAGCCCGGGGCCAGCGCGGGCCGTACTTCGCGACGGTCGAGGAGCAAGGGCAGCTGTCGCTGGCCTTTTTGCAGGAGGAATTCCTGCGGCATACTGCTTCCGTCGAGAGCCTGCGGGCTTTCGTGGTCCACCAGGCGCCGCTGCTGGTGGAGCGCCTGTCGGCGCAGGTCCATTTGCGCCAGGTGAGCCAGGCAGAACTCGCGCGCTTGCACCGGAAGAAGAACCGCAGCAGCGGGCTGCGTTTGGCGTTGCAGGGCTGGCTGCAGGCGCGCGAGCCCGGGCCAGACGACGAGGTGAGCGTGCCGCACCTAGTCACGCTGCCCGCCCGGCGCCTGGCCGGCCCCGCGCCCGCCCGCAGGTTCGTGCTGAAGCTGCAGCTACGGTTCGATTCGTTCGAAGACCCGCGGGACCGCTTCGAGGACCTGTGCCACCGGGCGGGGACCTGGTGCGCCAAGCTGTGGGTCCGGAGCGCGTGGTCACTGTACGAGCACGACGAGCCCTGCCCCGGGGTGCAGCTGCCCCCCGCCGGCCGGCACGTGCTGCTGAGCCTGCCCTGGCCCGTGAACCTGCCGCCCCCGACGCAGCTGCGCACGCCCGGGCTGGCGGACGCCTGGTTCAGGACGCACTCCACCCACCTGCGCCGGACCTGGGACGGGCAGGAGATCGGGAACCTGGTGCCGTTCGTGCTGATCGAGGGCGTGGCCTGGGCCCTGGAGGGGGAGGTCCCCCCCCACGACCAGGTGCTGCTGCGCCAGTGGGACAAGCGCTTGAACCAGACCAGCGGGCGGGCGCCGGACACCACCCTGACCCGGACCGTGCTCACTAGCCACGCGGGGGTGGCCGCCACGCACGAGACCTACCGCCTGACCGCCACCGGCAGTACGCCCGGCGGCACGCGCCGCCGCGAGGTCCAGTGGGGGACGGGGCGGTCGGCCGAGGTCGAGCGGCTGCCGGCGGCGGACGGGGCCGACGCGCCGCTGGCGCCGGCGGAGGCCGGGGCGGAGCAGGCGGGCCCCGGCGCGGACGAGGACGAGCCGGACGACGAAGAAGAGGGGCCGGCCAACTACCACCGGGACAACATGCAGAACCAGGAGCAGTCGGCGATCGGGTCGCGGCGCGTGCGCCGGGTGCTGCTGTACCCCGGCCCGGCGGCCGGCGGCCCGGACGAGGACGACACCCTGCGGCCGGGCTACGGGAACACCCAGAACGCCGCGCTGCGGGACACGCTGGAGGCCCTGGACCAGGCCTGCCGGGCCGTGCGCTCGGCCCGCGTCGTCCGGGGCGCCCTGCCGGTGGCGGAGCTGGGGCGGGCGGCGCGCGAGCAGGCCAAGTTCGATTCCGGCCAAGTGGTGCTGAGCATGCGCGTGTACCTGGGGCAGCCGTGCGACCTGCCCATGCTCATCCTGTGGCGCGCGCTGGGCTGCCAGAGCCTGGGCCAGCTGCTGGCCCTGGCCTGCCGGGCGGACGCGCCCGCGGAGCGTGACTTGTACGCGGAGCTGCTGCAGCGGTCGTGGCAGTACAACGAGGGCGTGCGCACGCGGGGGCAGGCGCTGTTCCGCCTGGGCCAGCTCTGGTGCACGCGGGCCAAGGGGCTGCGGGCGGACGAGCTGGAGGAGCAGGGGCGCTGGTGGCTGCGCAATCGGCTCCTGGTGCACGTGACGGGCACGCCCGCGTGCTGGCTGGCCGAGTGCCTGCGGCGCGCGGCCCGGCAGCCTGCGCACGCGGGCGCCTGTGCGGCGTGGCGCCTGGTGGCGGAGTACGCGCTGGACGAGCCGCGGCTGCGGGAGGCGGGCCGGCGCACGGACGAGGCCAAGCTGCTGCACCTGGCTGACGCCTCGCGGCTGCTGTGCCGCGGCGAGGTGGGGCTGCCCGGGGCGCTGTGCTCTGGCTACAAGGGCACCCGCGGGCTGTCGGACCCACACGCGCTGCAGAACCGCGGCGTGCTGACGCTGGCGGCGCTGTACCGCCACAACCTGCAGCGGGCCCTGAGCGCCGTGCGCACGCTGCTGCACGCCCGCCTGTCGTCGTGGGGGGGGCTGGTGGTGTGCGCCCGCTACGACAGCCTCCTGGACGCGGCGTACGCGTCGTCCGTGTTCCGCGAGTTTGCGTCGCCGCGCGACCGGTCGCTGGCCAACAGCCAGGAGCCCCTGCGCCGCGTGCTGCAGAACATGCGCGGCAAGAACCTCGTCAAGAAGTGGTGCCTGAGCCGGCGGGTCTGCCAGATGGTGCGGCCGGGGCACGGCACGACCAGCGACCAGCGGTTCGACATGTCGCACCCCGGCTTCCTGTGCCCGACCACCACCAGCAAGTCGGAGCGCTCGGGCTACGACAAGCGCGCGGCGCAGTGCACGCTCGTGACGCCCGAGCTGCCCCCGGACTGGCGGCGGGCGCTGGAGGACTGGTTGCTGCTGGCGTGCGAGCCCGCCGCCGGCGGCACCGGCACCGCGGGCGGCGCCACGGGCGGCGGCGGCCCGGCGCTCGAGTTCTTCGGGCGCGTGCTGGGCTTCCTGCCGGGCCTGGACGCCGCCCGCCGGCTGCAGGCCCGCCTCCGCCTCCTCAAGCGGTGCCTGCACGCCACGGACACGGGCCCGGCCGCCCCGCTGCGCTTCCTGGGCACCGTGCTGGACGAGGCCGAGGGGCGGCTGTGCGTCTACGTCCACGCCGGGTGGCTGGCGGCGCCCGTCCTGCCCGTGCTGGCCGGGGGGCGGGTGCCCTGCCGCGCTCGGTGCGCGCGGGCTGGGCCCGCGGCCGGCTGCGCACGCTCGCGGGCCGGGCGGGCGCGGCCGCGGGGCTGTGGGACCGGCACGGGCTGACCAACAGAACCGGCGGCGCGTGGCCCGAGGCGCGGGGGGCGTGGCACGCCCTGCTGCGGGCGGGGGGGCTCTTCTGGCTCTCGACGCAGGAGGCGGCCGTGGCGTGGGGCTGCGAGAGCATGGCCAAGCTCCACCGGCTCGTGCTGGCGGGCGCGGGGGCGGCGCGGCCCGACTACGTGGAGCTGCTGCCGATCCGGCACCTGGGCTTCTCGGGCGCGCTGACGCTGTACCACGAGCACGTGACGGGGACCCGGCTCGTGTACGCGGCCAGCCTGCACAACCAGGCCATCGCGCAGTGGCTGCCGGGCCGCTTCGTGGGCGGCAGCACCGCCAAGCATCTGGTGCAGAGCGAGCGCCCGCTGTTGGAGTCGCCCCCCTCGGCCCTCACGGTCGGGCTGCAGCCCAGCGGGCTCAACGTGCTGCTGGCGTACCGCGGCTTCAGCCACAACCAGGACGACGGCACCGTGTGGCTGCGGGGGGCGCTGGACGAGGGCCTGCTCACGCACGTTGAGCACCGGGGCTACCAGCAAAAGATGTTCCTCGAGGCCGGGGACGACCTGGCCCGGCTGGCCGACTGGCTCAGCGCCAGCGAACCGCGCGGCCGCCGGCGGGCCGCCGCCGCCGAGCCGGCGGCGGACGCGTCGTGGGACGCGGCCTTTGCGCTCACGGCGCGCCGGCTGGAGCAGGAGCGCCTGCTGCGCCGGTTCGGCCACGCGTCGCGCGCGGGCCGCCCGCAGTTCCACCAGGGCCCGCAGGGTTACCTGCTCTCGCTGGCCGACGGGCAGCCGGGGCTGCCGGCCCCGGGCTCGGCCGTCGTCCGCGGCGACTTGCTCCTGCGCTCGCTGTCCTGCGACCGCGGGGGGCCCGTGCTCGATGCCCTGCGCTGGGGCGCCGTAGGCGCGGCCGCCGTAGGCGCGGCCGCGCCGGACCAGGAGGGCGTGCTGCAGCAGACGACCGCGGCCCTGGACGGCCGGGTGGCGGAGAAGAGTGTGTGCCCCCTGGACGCCGGGGGCCGCTGCTGGCTCGTCCCGGGCCCGGCCGACTTCGCGGGGCTGCGCGGCAGCGGTGGCGGCGGCGGCAGCGGCGGCGGCAGCGGCGGCGGCAGCAGTGGCAGCAGCAGCGGCGGCGGCGGCGACGGCACTGCAGGGCGCGCGGCGGTGGTGCGGGTCGCCACGGTGCGGGCGGCGCCCCTGCAGTACGGGGACAAGATCTCGAATGCGTCGGGCCAGAAGAGCACCGTGTGCGCCGTGCTGCCCGACTACGACATGCCGTACCTGCCGACCGGGGAGAGGCCCGAGCTGCTCGTCAACCCGGCGCAGCTGTTCCGCAAGACCGTGAGCGACGCCGTGACGGGGCTGCACTCGCTGCTCGTGCTGCGGCACGGCCGCGAGCTCCGGCACCCGGTCACCGGCGGCTCCGTCGCCGACGTCTGGCCCTGGCGCAGGAGACGCTGCGCCACACGGCCCTCGAGGGCCGGCCCCGGCAGGCGCTGTGGCGGGCCGAGTTCTGGTGGGTGCTGGAGGCCTCGGTGCGCTCCGACCCGCCCCAGCTGTTCCGGCGCTGCGTCCAGCACTGGCTGCGCCTGGCGGGCGCTACGACCGGGCCGGCCCTCGCGGCCCTGTGCAAGGTCCTGCGCCTGGCCACCGAGGCGTCCGACCTGGCGGGCCCCGCGGACGCGCGCCGGGCGTGCCCGGCCGACCCCCAGCGCGCCCACTTCCACTCCCCCGACGGCCGCTGCCAGTCGCCGTTAGCCCTGGCGGCGTGGGTGCGGAGCGAGGAGGCCTGGCTCGCGCACACGCTGGGCGAGCCCGCCCCCCAGCCGCCCGGGCTGGCCGAGCGCGCGCTGGCCCTCACCCCGCTCGGGCGCCACGGCTGGCACCCGGCCGAGGCGGGCTGGTTCCGCGCGCTGGTGCCGCTCGCCGACCCCGGGCCCCCGGGCGCCGGGTGGCCGGGCCCGCTGGGCCGCACCCGGCAGGACTACCTGGACTCGCTGGCGCCGGGCCCCGGCCGGCCGCCGCGGGCCGAGCAGCTGCGGCCGTGGCAGGCCTACCTGCGCGAGCTGCACCTACTGTCCGGCCAGCGCCTGCACAACCCGGCGTGCATGGAACAGGACGGCGCCGAGAACCCGACCATGGTCGGCCTGCAGTACTACAACAAGCAAGAGAAGACCAGCGAGGGCCAGTTCAAGTCCAGGCACCGCGGGCCCACGGACCCCTTGACGCACCAGGGCACCAAGTCGACGCGCACGAACGGGGCGAGTAAGTGCGACAACATGTTGGTGGACGCCCTGGTCCAGGGGGGCGTGTCGCGCTCGGTGCTCAAGCAAGTGCTGCGCACCTCGGACGGCCGCCTCGACGTCGTCTGCAACCGCTGCCGGCGCTTCGGCTTCCGGGACCAGTCCGGCCAGGCGGTGTGCCTGACGCGTTCGTGCGCGGCCGTGCCGCCGGGGCAGCACCCCGGCCTGACCCCGGTCTCGCACACCTTTGTGCTGCTCAAGGCCGCGCACACGCTGGACGCGGCGGGCCTGCTGTACCGCGCGACGCCGGAGCCCGCGGCCGGCCCGCCACGGGAGGCGGTCTGCTAGGCAGAGGCAGCAGAGCTGCCCTCCCTCCTCCCGCTTCTTGGTCGCTCTCCCACGGGGGAGCGCCCCCCTCCCAAGCGTCCACCAGGTTAGACCAGCCTTTTCTGTTCTTTTTAGTACAAGACACATTTTTAAAGTTTGGACTCATTGTTTGGCGCGGGCCGGGGTTTGGGTACACAGCAGTCTCTAATACACCTAAGCTTTTTAGCGACCTGGCGAACCAGACAGCAGCGCACTGTTTGTACACAGCCAGGGCTTACGCGGGCCGTCCCGGCAGGCGCAGCTCTACTAGCTTAACTCCTCCTTGCCAAGTATTGGCCGAACGGACGACGGGGGCGGGGCGGGAGGCTTCTGCCTCAATCTCGCGGCGTGTCCTCTTGCGCACCGTCTCAGGAGTGGTCGTCACGACCGTGGCGGCCGCCTGGCGCTCGTCCGGACTTAGGGGGGGCTGCCGCTCCGACCTGCGCTCACTAAGTGGGCGGGTCAGCAGCTGTGTCGACCAGACCGGTCTGGCAGTTCTTTTCGGTTTAGCTTGCGGGCTGCTCCGCTGGCTGGGCAGCAGCAGTAGCCGAGGGGCTGGGTGGCCCCCCCGGACTTCGTCGTGAGTGGTGGCCCTAGAGTAAGGTGTGTTGGGCGGTAGGCGCAGCGTAACTTGGCTGGCGGCGGCCGCCACGACCGGAGCAGGCGCGGCCCGCTCCAGCGCCACGCGGAAGGCCCGCGGGTTGGTCGTGCTGGCCAGCAAGGCCATGGTCACGTGGGGCGGCAGGTGGTACTCCACCTCGTAGCTCACGGCGTCCGGGTCCAAGCCCAGCAGCTGCAGGTGCTGCCGCTAGAACAACAACAGGTCCAGCGCGCTCAGGGGCTCCCAGCGTCCAACGTGCGCGTAGTGGCGCAGCCTGGGCAGCTGCTCGAGCCCGGCCGAGGCTAACTTGGTGCGCACGCCGCCCTCTGGAAAAAACTTTTCCAAGATAGACATGTGGTTGGCGTCAAACGTCAGGCACGCGAGCGACATGTAGCCCCCCCAGGTGCTGTCGGCATTCGCGGGCCTGACCAGGTCGTAGTCGATCACTGTGACCTGGTGGGGGCCCTGCACCAGGATGTTGCCGGCGTGCAGGTCGTTGTGCGCGTACCCCGCCGCGTGCATCTGTTGCTGGCGTGCTGGGTCCAAGACGACCGACTCGCCTTAGAAAGTGCATTGGCTAGAAGAGGGGAAGCACCCCTTGCTCTTCTCCCTCTTTTTTTCCTGTGCTGTTCGTGACCCCAGTGTCTCGCGACGGACAACGCGCGTGTTGTCGGGGTTCGGCATGTATGCTCAGCCAAGGACGGCTGGCCGCCGCAGCCCCAAACGCAGGCGCCTAGCCGAGCGCCAGTGCCTAGCCTCAATTCCGTCGCGCTCGTGTTTGTTGCTGGCGCTGCCGGACTGCCTTTGGCACTTGCTGAGGGCCTACTTAGGCGAGGACCGGCTGGTCAGCCTAGTCTCCACCTGCCAACAACTCTCGGCTCTGCGCCAGCGGCCGTCCTTCTGGACGGGCTTTAAGCCACCAGAGTTTAACTTATGTCTACGTGCTGACCAAAGAATATTTACTGCTTTTCGGGGCCTGTGCTTGGAAACCAGGCCAGCCATATCAATCGTGGTTGGCCCTGGCCCTGACGAGGTAGGGGCCAGAATAGCTATGCTACGACAAATTCACGTACGTAGACTAAAATACGGAGGCGATGAAACCGGCGAGTATGAACAGGAGCTAGCTCAGCTGTTGTCGGTCGTGGCCTCTGTCCACAAGCTTACCATCGGTGCCACGTCGATTGATGAGGACCTTGGTAGTGCGCTACGCCAATTGCAGGCACCTGCCGCAGTTAAGGAACTAGAGCTAGAATGGGTCCGGCCCCTGAGGGATGACACCTTGGCCGCTGTGGCACAGCTGCAGTCACTCACCTGCCTCACCCTCAGCCACTGTTGGCCGCTGACCGCCACGGGCCTTGGCCGCCTGCGCACACTCCAGCGACTGCGGAGGCTGGAGCTGAGCTCGTGCGAGCTGGTCGACAACGCCAGCCTCAGCTTCCTGCCCAGCCTCCGCAACCTCCGCGTCCTGACGCTGGGTCACGTGGCCACGGCCAACCTGCGGTACGTAGCGTCGCTGCCCCTGCTGCAGCAACTGGTCCTCAGTACGCGGGACAGTGTGACCTACGACGAGCTACGGCAGGCCTGTGCTGCCAGCTCCCTGCGCGCGCTGTACCTGGTACAATGCGCAGCTATTCCGGTGGCCACCGTGGAGCGGCTCCGACAAGCCAAGCCTCACCTCAGCTGTTGCGTATCAGACGTCTTGCCGCTAGACGAAGTTCTAGACGCTACAGACTGACGGCACGTTGGCCACGCGGTTGTCAGGATAAAAAAGGAAGAAACAAACGTAGTATTTCAGATTTTAATTTTTTTAAATTCCGCGCTTTGCTGGCGCTCCCTTTCGCCGCCCCGGCCCGGAGCCCCGGTACAAGGAAGACTCGCGACAGAGAGAGCCCCGGGGGGGGGGGGGGGGGGAGAGCCTTGACAGCCAGAAAGAGACAGCCTGCCTAGCTCTGCCCGTCTGTGCTGTACCGCCTAGCCAGGGCGCCCCCTCAGGCTAGGGCACTCGTCCACTGTCCGCGACTGATAATCACGCGGCTCGTTCTCCACTCGTTGCAACAGGGGGCACCTCTGCAGAACCAGCGTGGTAGCCAGCCGCCGTCCCGGTCCGCGAGCGGGGAGAGTTATGCTCCAGAGAGAAGCACAGTCCAGGACCCAGAGCTCGAGCTTGTCGCAAGCAGGCCAGGGGGGTAGAGCCAGCTCCCCCAGCCCTGTGCACTTCTCGACCACGAGCACGAGGCTTTTCACCTTGAGCTCCTGGAGTAGAACCTGGCTGCTGAACGCTGCACATTCCTTGAACGCTAGCGTCACGACAGCGTCCTGCTCCCAGGCGTTAGGGAGGCCGAGGCACCCAAACGAGTTACAGTTCGAAACCGAGACGTTAAGGCCAGCGCAGACCACCTGGGGGGGCAGGGCTAGTTCCTGCAGGCTATGGCATCTCACGAGCTCTAGCGCGAGCTTGCCGATCTCTCCGTCCAGTGGTACCGGTGACAGGTGCCGTAACGATGCGCAGTCTCTGAACGTTAGCCGGGCGACCGCTTCCTGCTTCCGTCCGACGGCCCGCGCTGGCAGAGTGACCAAGGGGCTAAGACGTCGGAACCTCTGACAATCTGCAACCGTAATCTCTAGGACGTCGCAGGCCAGGTCGGGTGGCAGCTTCACTTCCTCGAGCCCAGGACACTTCGTCAGCGTGAGTTGGAGCTCGCCCGCGGTTAGCTTCTCAGGCAGGGCGAGGTTGCTGAACGTGGCGCAGTCCTCGAACTTGAGCTGCACTGTTGCTTTTCCGTCGAGACTAGACAGCGGGGGCACGGGAAAGCTTTGTACGCTTGGGCACCGTGCCAAGTAGAATCTGGCCGACGGGCAGGCAACCAGACGGGGCAGCAGGCATTCCTTGAAGTCTGGGCAGTCGTAGATTTCCACGTTCAGGGGGGTGCACAGAGATTTCAGCCGGGGCAAAGCTAGCTTCCGCACCCGCTGACAGCCTGCGAGAGTGAGCATGAACTTGGGATCTTTGGCGTCGACTCCGGTCGGTGGGGACTGCTGGCCCTCCAAGCAGGGGAAGCAGAGTTCCTTGACAGAGCCGCAGTCAAGCAGCCTGATGTACGTATCGCGCGCGGCCGTCTTCCAGAGCGGCACCTGCAGCCTGGCTAGCAGTGGACACCGCAGGAAGTCCAGCGCGAGACTCGTCTGGCCTTCCAGTAGTGCCAGCAGACTGGCTCCGCGCAGCTGGCTACATCGCATGCAGCTCACGTCGAGCTCGGTCGCCTTGGCTAGTTGGGGCCACCGGAGCTCTTGGAAGCAGTGGCTTGCTTCAAACTTGAACTCCGCCAGGCCCCCCACCTCTGACAAGTTATCGAGTGCCAGCTTGGGGGCCAGAGATGACCCGCCGCGCGCCCCGTGCTCTGGGCCCACGCAAGTCAGGGTTAGTTTCTCTTTGCACTCGCGCAGGCCGGACAGGTCCACCGACGGCAGAGCACCGCCGTGTATCTCGAGCCTGATCAACCCGGCAGTCTTCAGCTCGGGGGCTTCCAACCTCTCGAGACTGCCGCAGTCTGAGGCTGTGACTGTGATTTCGGGGTAAGCGTCGTCCCGCCCTTGCACCGCCGGCAGCGCTAGCTTTGGCAGTGACACCTGCTGTAAGCCTCGGCATTGCGCTACAGTTATTTGGACGCTGTTGGCCCGGCTGAGCGCTGGCAGAGACACCACGCTTAAGCTAGCGCACTTCTCTAAGGTCACTTCAACTCTGTCCGCCCGGCAGAGCGCTGGCAGCCCCAGGTTGGCCAATCTCTGGGCTGACTGGATGACAAGGGAGGCGGATCCACATTCTGTGAGGGCTGGCAGCACTACCTCGGTGCAGGGCGCCCCCGATGACGCGTCCCGTCCGCGTGCTGTATTCAGTGTTAGCGCGAGGCGTCCACCGACGGAAGCCAGTACGGGCAGCCCGAAGGTCTGGAGGTCGAAGCAGTATTCGAGTGTTAGGGTTAGGTCCCTGCCCACCTGCCACAGCTTGGGTAGTTCGAGTTTCCGCAGGTACTGGCAGCCTACGAGCTTCAGTTTCAGGTCCCCTGCACACGTCTCCAATGTGGGCAGTTCGACCTCGTACTGCGGGGGAGGCCTATTATCATAGGTGCTAGCATCTTCAAACCTCCCGTCCTTTTTAGGAAGGTCCGCTGTTAGCGAGAAAGAGCCCCGCGACCACCGGAGGTCCGGCCACGACAGCAGCTCCAGAACCTCACTGTCCTTAACAGTAGTGCTGACATCACTGGTTGCTTCTCGCAGCCCGTACCAGACCAAGGAGGAGAAGGCGCTCCCGCACTGGAGTTCTAGCTGGGCTGTACCCCCCACTGGCGGTCCGCGCAAGGCCAGTCCCAGTAAGTCGCAGGGACGCAGCGTCATCAACCGCAGGTCTCCGGGGCCGGGCCTGAGCAGGAGCGATCTGTAGTCCCCTAGCAGCGTAATCGAGACGGGCTGCGGGCCGCTGCCGCCAGTGGAGGTATCGATGACGCGGAGGTTGCGGCACCAGTCGAAGGCGAGTGTAGCGGTCGCCGCCGGCGCTTTCCGCGTAAACACGAGCTCCTCCAGCGCGGCGCAGCGTTCGAAGCGCAGTTCGTGCTCCTCGGGGGGCAGTCCATCTGCGACAGGCGCAGCCTCCGCAGCTCGTTCTGCGACCTTAGGCAGAAGGGATAGTCGGCCCTTCCCTCCGCTTCGCGGAAGGCTAAGGGGAAGCCGTGCAGGAACAAGGAAGTAATCGTGCGTTGCATCCCCACCTCAGGCCGGAACGGAAAGCGCGCGGTGCTCTGCGGCGTCAGCGTGATGACATCTCTGGCCGCGCCCAGGTCCAGCGGGGCGAGTGTCACCGTGAGGTCGGTAGAGCCGTCCGGTTCGGGCCGCTCGTCTTGTGCAAACCAGGGGTCGAATGGCTCTTCCTCGGCGAGGCTGGCGGCCCTAGGCTCAGGCGCAAACTGCTCGACGGCGTCGGCCACCGCCCTCCAATAGCGCACGGCCGCGTCAGCAGTGGTTTCTCTCGCCCACAGCTCGTCCTGCCCGGGCGCCAGCAGATTATGGAAAAACAGCGACTTCTGCTTTTTCAAGCCACTCGCGGTGAGCTTCCACGCGCCCTCGTTGTCCGTCCGCGGGCGCGAGCCAGTGTAGACCCGATCCACGTACCAGCCGAGCTCTGACAGCACTTGCTGTAGGAGGTCGTGGTCAGGGGGGGGGTCATGCTCCTGCGAATCGTGTAGCCAATTGTAGCGTTGTAGACACGCGGGGAGCAAAGTCTGCCGTACGGCATCCTCTCGCTCCCTGGCTAGCCAGTTAGGGGAAAGGCAGCCAGCAGCGAGGCGGTCGGAGCCACCGAGGAAACTGAGCAAGTTCCCCGTCAACGACGGGGAGGGCCCGGCCTGGCCAGGGTGCGCCCGAGGGCCGGACCCCTCGATAGCTCGATGCCCCTGGTTAGCCATCGGCCGCTCTAAGCTCCGACCTTTTATTCCTAGGGCGGGGCGGCGGCCCCTAGCTGGCCCGGCGAGGGGGGGGGGGGAGAAGGTGCGGGCGCGCGGGAGGGGGAGGTGCGGGCGCGGGGGGGGGGGGGGGGGGGAGAGAAGAAGGGGTTAGCTTGGTGGTCCCAGCCTCTCCTGGTCACCTGGCCGCGCCTAGCAGAGGCGGGGCGGTTCAGAGGACAGCCCTGGCCGTCTGTGGCCAGAAGTAAAGGGACGTGCGCTCGCCCCCGCCCGGCGGGCGACGGCGACGGCCCCCTGGCGTGCTCGGCTTGGCCGCCGAGTTACTAGCCACCGGCCCGGACGTGCGAAACGAGGCTGGCCCGGCCGCTGAGCGTTGGGCTCGAACCCCCTGGAAAGATTGGGGGGGAGGCCGGCAGTAGGTGCGGCCCGCGCCGCGTGTCGTAGGCTACCAACAACCACATTTTTCGACTTGTGTACACGGCTCCTTTTTTTAAGTACGCGGCTCCTGCTAAGGCGCGGGTCCCAACCGGGGGAGGGAGGGCCCTTACCCCCCTGGGCTAGGGTTTTTTCGGGCGTCTCTGCCTGAAGAGGCTAGCGCGGTCCTCATTCATTCATTCCTTCGGTCGTTATTATAACAAGCGGACTAGACTCTCGTAGCGCCTGTATCCCTAGCTCAGTGAGCTTGGTACAGCCCTCGAGGTCGAGTTCTCTTAGGCTCGGCAGGCGCTGGACGAGGGAACTCACTCCTGGGTCCGTGATTTTCTTACAGTCGCGGAGGTTGAGTTTTCGTAGGTTCGGCAGTCTCTGCAAGCACGCCAGTCCGTCGTCCGTGAGCTGTTTCCAGCCGGCGAGGCTGAGGTCCTCCAGGTCTACCCGGTCTTGCAGCCAAGCCAAGGACAACAGTTCGGGCAGCTCTGTACAACCAGCGAGGCAGAGTCTCCGCAGGTAGGGCAGCTCTGGTACAATGACCAGCGAGCTGAGGTTCAAGCACAAACGCAAGTCCAGCTCCAGCAGCGCGGTCCGGTTCAGATCCAACAACAGTCCGTCGCTCCGGAGCTCTACACACCCGCTAAGGTCGAGCTTTCGCAGCAGCGGCAGGTTTGGTAAGGGCTGCTCTCCCTTGACCCCATAACAATCGCGAAGAGACAGCTCCTCTAGGGACTGCATCCGCGCGAGGCCCTGCAGTGTAAAGTCCCCGACGTCGAGGTCAGCCTCGATTGTTAGCTTCCGCAGCTGCGGCAGCGTTGCCAGTTTGGATAAATCACTATGTGTGACACGCACTCCACTGACGTACAGCTCCTGCAATTTCTTCAGCCGGCTCACGTAAGCGGACCAGCCAGGCGTTACACGCTGGCACTCCCTGATCACGAGGCGCTGCAAATTCACCAGTTCAGCCAAGTGCTTGAACCCGAGCTCATGGACCTGGCCGCGTTTCCTTTTCCAGTCGGGGACGTTGGGGTCGGGGGGGTCGGGGGGGGGGGGGGGGGGGGGGGGTCGGCGAGGTAGAGGTCGAGCTGCCTTAGCTTAGGCCAGAGCTTCACCAGGAGCTGGCCGCGTTCGTACGTGAGGTCCTTCGGCCCCGTCAGGCACAGCCCGTCCACGGCCAGGCTGGCCCAGGCCCCGCCCCGGGCGCTCAGCAACTCCATGGCCAACACCAGGGTCCCTACCTGGACCTTGGCCTGGCTCCAGGCCTGGCCCAGCCAGGCCTGGAAGGCCGTAGCCCGGGCAGGAGTGCTTAGGTCGAGCTCGGTACAGCGGAAGCGCGCCCAGGTCCCCGGCCTGTCCAGGAATCCGTGCAGCTCGGGGCTCACGGCCCCTAGCTCGGGGTCCCAGCCCAGATAGTTCATGACCTGGGGCCAGGCCCGGGCCGGGAACCCCAGGGTAGGTCGGTCCGCCATGCTTTCCTTTGTTGGTTTAGCTGCCGGTCATGGCCGGGAGTGCGCGTCGTAGAGGGAGGGGACGGCAGGGAAGAGAGCGCGGCGGGGATTGGTACCCCCCCCCCCCCCCCGTCCCCCTTCCCCCCCCCCTGCACTCTCCCTCTTCGGAGACAGAGAGGAGAGAGAGGAGAGGGTCCTCCTTTCCCCCAGCCAGCCAGGGAAGAACGAGCCGGCCTCCTCCCGCTCTCCCTGGGCTGGCCACATTGCCACGCCGAGCAGAGACGAAGCGGCTGTGGGGTCAGCCCCGGCCGCATGTGGCAAGCAGTCCAGGAGGTGCGCGCGCCCTGCCCGGCGGACGGCGATGACCATTACGTGCTCAGCCTGGCCGCCGAGCTAGCTACGGACCTGGACGTGCGGGACGAGGCTGGCCCGGCCGCTGGGCGTTGCGCTCGAACCCCCTGGAAGGAAGGGGGGGGCCACAAAGGGAGGGCGCGGGGGGGGCCGGCAGTAGGTGCGGCCCGCGCCGCGTGTCGTAGGCTACCAACAACCACATGTTTTGACTTGTGTACACGGCTCCTTTTTTTAAGTACGCGGCTCCTGCTAAGGCGCGGGTCTCAACCGGGGGAGGGAGGGCCCTCCTCCCTGGGCTAGGGCTTTTTCGGGTGTCTCTGCCTGAAGAAGCTAGCGCGGTCCTCATTCATTCATTCCTTCGGTCGTTATTAGAACAAGCGGCCTAGACTCTCGTAGTGCCTGCATCCCCAACTCAGTGAGCTCGGTACAGCCCTCGAGGTCGAGTTCTCTTAGGCTGGGCAGGCGCTGGACGAGGAAACTCACTCCCGGGTCCGTGATTTTCGTACAACCGCTGAGGTTAAGTTTTCGTAGGTTCGGCAGTCCCTGCAAGCGCGCCAGTCCCGCGTCCGTGAGCTGTTTCCAGCCGGCGAGGCTGAGGTCCTCCAGGCCCACCCGGTCGTGCAGCGAAGCCAAGGACAGCAGTTCGGGCAGCTCCTTACAGTCGTCGAGGCGGAGTCTCCGCAAGGAGAGCAGCGTTGGTACAATGACCAGCGAGCTAAGGTTCGAGCACCAACTCAAGTCCAGCTCCAGCAGCGCAGGCAGGTTCAGCTCCGACAACAGCTCATCGCTCTGGAGCTCGTAACACCCGCTAAGGTCGAGCTTTTGCAGCAGCGGCAGGTTTGGTAAGGGCTGCCTCCACAGGATCTCGGAACAATCGCGGAGACACAGCTCCTCTAGAGACTGCATCCGCGCGAGGCCCTGCAGTGTAAAGTCCTCGACGCCGAGGCCAGCCTCGATTGTTAGCCGCCGCAGCTGCAGCTGCCCTGCCAGTTCTTCTAAATTATTACGTGTGACACGCACTTCACCGAGGTAAAGCTCCTGCAAGTTCTGCATTCTCCTCACGTACGCAGGCCAATTATAGTATATATGGCCGCACCGCCTAATCTCAAGGCGCTGCAGGTTCTGCAGTCCAGCCAAGCGCGCGAACCCGCGCTCAGTGATCTGGTCAAGCTCCGTGAGGTCGAGCTTGAGCTGCCTTAGCCCAGGCCAGAGCTCCACTAGGGTCTGGATATGTTCGTTCGTGAGCCTCCCCGGTCCCGTTAGGCGCAGCCCGTCCACGGCCAGGCTGGCCCAGGCCCCGCCCCGGGCGCTCAGCACCTCTATGGCCAACACCAGGGTCCCTACCCGGACTTTCTCCTGGCTCCAGGCCTGGCCCAGCCAGGCCTGGAAGGCCGTAGCCCGAGCAGGACTGCCTAGGTCGAGCTCGGTGCAGCGGAAGCGCGCCCAGGCACCAGGCCTGTCCAGGAATCCGCGCAGCTCGGGGCTCACGGCCCCTAGCTCGGGGTGCCAGCCCAGGTAGTCCCTGACCTGGCGCCAGGCCTCGGCCGGGAACCCCAGAGTGTGTCGGGCCGCCATGCTTTCCTTGGTTGCTTTACCTAGCGATTACGGCAGGGAGCGCGCGCGTCGTGGAGGGGACGGCCCGGACGGCAGGGGAGCGAGCGCAGCGGACACTGGCCGCCCCCCCCCTGGCCCCTGCCGTTCCCCTTCCCCTTGCACTTTTCCTCCCCAGGGACGGAGAGAGGAGAGGGAGAGAGAGAGGAGAGGGTCCTCCTTTCCCACAGCCAGCCAGGGGAGAAAACGAGCCGGCCTCCTCCCGCTCTCCCTGGGCTGGCCACATTGCCACGCCGAGCAGAGACGAAGCGGCTGTGGGGTCAGCCCCGGCCGCATGTGGCAAGCAGTCCAGGAGGTGCGCGCGCCCTGCCCGGCGGACGGCGACGACCATTACGTGCTCAGCCTGGCCGCCGAGCTAGCTACGGACCTGGACGTGCGGGACGTGTCGGCCGGCTGGCTGTCGGGGCTCGGCACCGAGGAGAACCAGGCCAAGTTCACGTACCACGACCCCGTGCTGACGCCAGACAGCGCCACCAAGTGCTGCTCCTTGTGCGAGCAAGACCTGCTGGCCTGCACCTACCACTCCTTCCACCTCGAGGTACCGGAGCAGTGGCTGCTCCCCCAGTTCGAAAAGCAGGCGTCGCTGGCCCTGTCCCTAGTGTGTAAGCAGTGCGGGGCCTTCTTGTGGGACACGGCGGTGCTGGCCAAGGAGGAGGCGGGGCCGGCGGCCTGCGTGGCCGACGGCCGGGCCGTCCTGAGCCAGGAGCAGCAGCGCGCGCTCGTCGAGTCCCTGGACCGGGTGACAGGGCTGGCCCAGCTGCAGCTCCAGGTCGCCCACGCGCCCGGCCACGCCAGCGGGCAGGACGAGGTGGCCTGGGCCGCCAGGTGGGGCGACTGGCAGGCCTGCGCCGGGGACGAGCCCGCGGCCGCGGGCCCGGACCTGCTGGCCCGCCCCGCGGCGGCCGACACGAGCCGGCGCTCGTGGCTGCTGACCGCCGAGGGGGCGGCGGGGGCGGCCGCCGCCTTGGGCGGCGCGTGGCCCGGCCCGGCGGCGGCGCTGGAGGCCTGGGGGTCCGTGCTGGCCCGGGTCCGCGAGCGCTGGAACGGGCTGCTGGCGCAGCAGCACCGCCGCAACAAGCTGTCGCACGCCGCCGCCCAGCGCCAGCGCACGGACGTACTGCTGGGGGGCGTGCTGCTGGCCAGGCTGCAGCAGGTGTGGCGCGCGCTCGCCTGCGCGGCCGGGCAGCCGTTCTCGCTGGCCGCGGCGGCGTGCCTGAGCCTGCGTGAGGCGTCCCTGGCCGAGGCGCTGCTGCAGCGCCTGCAGAAGCTGGCGCACGCGGGCGTGACCCGCCGGCTGCCGCGCGGGCTGGGCCGCGAGCTGCCCCCGGCGCTGGCGGCGGAGCTGCAGTCGGCGGCCGGGCTGAAGGAGCAGCTCGTGGCCTGCCGGGCCAGGCTCGCGGTCCTCGGTGGCTGCTGCGCTACGCTGCGCGACTGTTTTGGCTGCAGGACACGACCCGCTGCAGGCTGGTCTGCCGACGCCTGGGCGCGGGCCCGCCTGCCCGCGCACCCCGAACGCCTCTTCCGCTTCGCGTGCCTGGTCCCCTCGCGCGCGCTGCTGCCCGTGACGCACGCGAGCGTGGACGGCCGCCAGGTGCTGCTGAGCTACGGCCACGAGCTGGCCGACAACGCGTACGCCGTCGCCGACCTGCTCCGCTGCGCCTGGGAGCTCCGGCTGGCGCTGGAGCGGCACCTGGGGGGGCGGGCGTGGGGCAACCCCGCCCGGGCAGCGCCCGGCGCCCCGCTGGCGCTCGAGGCGGGCGCGCTGTGGCAGCAGGGGCCGGGCTGCGTGCTGACGACCGAGTACCTCCGCACGCTGACCGCCGCCTACAACTGCTGGTGTGCGGGCCTCACGAGCCACGCGCCCGTGCACCCCCCGGCGCCCCACTCGGCGGCCGCGGCCCCGCCCACGGTCCCGCCCGCGCTGCGGCCGCCCGAGGGGCTCCGCAGCCTCAGCGAGCTCCTGAGCCGCAAGGACGGCGAGTTCCGCAAGAACGGCCTCGGCAAGCGCCTCAACTGCTCCGGCCGCGGGGTCCTGATCGGCGTCGCCACCGTCCCGGTGGGGCACGTCATGGTGGGCTGGGGCTTCCTGCGCACACAGTTCGAGTGTGTGCGCGTCACGGCGCAGAACGTGGAGTCGGTGCGCGCCCGGGCCGACCTGATCCAGCGGGCGCGGGCCCGGCTGCGCGGCTGGCAGGCGCGGCTGGCCCGGCTCCGGGAGGAGGGACGGACGGCCGAGGCCGTGGCCCTGCGCGAGCGCAACCCGGACCTCGTGTACGGGCACGTGTACTCCGCGCTGGGGCTGCTGTGGCGGCGGCCGAGGGGCGCGCAGCGGGCGGCGTGGGCCTACTCGCCCCAGCGCGGCTCCGTGTTCAACCCCCTGGCCTTCTGCCCCCCGCTGCTGCTCGACGAGCTGGCCGCCGCCGGCCGGGGGGGCGGGGCGCGGCCGTACTCGGACTTTTTGCGCGTGGGCGACGTGCTTGGAAACGCTGTGGCTAGCGTACGGCGGCCGGGACCGCCCCGCCGGCCTGTCGGAGCTCACCCTTGGCTTCCAGTGCCGGCGCTTCCCCCGCCTGCGCGTCCTGGTGCTGGGCCCGCTGCCGGTGGCCCTCACTGGCCAAGTGTGGGCCGACACGGACGTGGTCTTCCGGGGTTACGCGTGGCCTGGTTCTGGCCTGGGCAGGCGGCCGGCCCGGTTCCGGGAGAAGCCAGGGCCTCAGCCACGCTAGCCTAGCTAGTCCGGTCCTAAAACCACCGCGGCGCGCTCCGGCAACCGGGGGGGGCACCCCCCTCTCTCCCCCCCCTGGCACCCGACGCTTCTCCCTGCCGGCGCAAGCCCCGCGTCCACCTCGTTTCCTTCCCTCCCCGCTAGCCTCCCCCTTACTCTCTCTCTCTCTCTCCGTCCGCCGCCCGGCCCGCCAGCCGGGGACCCGGCACCACCGGCCTACTGTGCCAAAGGCGGATCGTTCCGTGACAAGGGTACGAGCCAACCTGCGCTGACTATGGGAGCCGCCGGTTCCAGGCACGAAGAGGAGGAGTCGGGTGATCAGGCAACGGGCCCGGGGCCCGAAGCCCCCCGCCTGTCTGTCCACGACCTGCTGACCGGGCAAATCAACGAGGCTCCCTCGGAGCTGCTAGTCCAGCTACAATCTGCGATTCAGAGGAAG
>WBZZ01000122.1:0-15000 GCA_019918135.1 Paulinella micropora
AAATGGGGCTTTCAGTTATATTACCTGCTTCACTCCTTTCCGCCGTATTTGTAATACTTGTATTAATAGTGTTGGTGCCTTCAACAAACAAACTACAACTGGCTGTCTTCAGCCTTTGTATTCCAACTCCAGCATTATTATGAAAAATTCGTGCTACAAATGGCAATGTAGTATTCCGCAGACTGACACCCGTATTGCTATTCGCATACCTAATCGTATGGACTAACTGAAATTCGCCTGTCTTTGGATTTTCAATAGAAAACTTAATAGCACCAAAACCTAAATATTGAAATTGAATTTGAAATACATTTCCCTTTGTCCAGTCTAATACAGGCATATCTCCTGTTCCGTCGCACGGGTCATCCCAATACACTTGATAAAATGCGTTTGGGGTTCCTCCTACACAATGTAGAATACTCATTCCTTCATCTCTAGTTTTGTAAAAGTAGAAACCATTAGATAAATCGCTCTCGCCGATACCTATCCACGAATAATAATCTTCGGTTTCGTCTGTTGTCCATAAAGCAGTGAAGCGGGCTACAACACCCATACCAGTGCGATATTTTATTTTTCTTTTGCTTACCATACTAGCATCAGCGGTAGCATTAGCAGTCGTTTTTAATTCAGCCATATTATTCAGAAATGAAACGCTCGCCTTTGTTTCTGTTATTGTCCATATTCGTGTATTAATTGTATATGGAAAGATTTCCTGTAATACTGGTGTTAAGGAACTGGTTAGGGTTTCACCAAAAGCGGTCTTCATATGATTAGTTTCAATGTGTCCATCATATCCAACACCGACATTTATAAATTTGCCGTCAGGATTTTCTGCGATTAAATTTCTCTGGTGAGACATTGATATTTTATAATCGCGCTCTCGTTTCACTCACGCTTATTATAAAATATCGTTTTTTTAAATACCAAAAAATAAATATTTTTTTTTTCTTCTTTATTTTTTTCTTTTACGATGTTTATCAACAAACGAGAATGAGCGAAGCGAATGAGAGTGTAGTTGATAAATATCAGCGAATGAAAGTGAAGTTGATAAATATCAATATCAACTGATCGTAATCATATTTGCCTTAACCTGAACCTCTCGCTGAGTGATTGCCACGGTGTAGTGGTTAAGAGCAGTTCCCGCATTAGTACCAATAAACTCCCATCGTCGCTCAGTATCAAGACTTAAACCGCTGATTTCATTTTGGTCTTTGCTCCATAGCGGGCGTGTATTATCCCAAGCATCAACCCAGAACCAGTTGTATTTATACACATCATTATTCATCAAGGCTGAACCCTCAATCTTTGGCTTCAGGTACATATAGTCTTCTTCAGAGGCGCAGTCAATGTTAAACTCTTGCTGACGTGCTCCGTCTAGAGTAGTGTATAAAGTAGCGATCTTTGCTGCTGTGCGATTATCATGGTCATAAGCAGTGTTCTTCCTTTCTTCGGTGTTAAAAACTGAGTGATAAATCTTCTTCAAACGGCGACCATGGCCTCTGTCAAATCGCATAATAATATTTTGGGTTGTGGTTGCTCCAATTGAATTATTATAAACATAGGGATAATCAATATTGAAGTTCATACCTTCGGGGCTAGCAATCTTCTGTTGAATTGATTGAATAACGTCGGGGTTTGTTTCAACAGCAAGAAACAAGTTAAGATTGGTAACATCAGCAGATACAGCCATAGGCAGTGTAGCATTTAGTGCGGCAAGATAAGCAGTGCTAGTACAAGTAGCGGCACCATTCGTCACCGTATAACCGGTTCTGTCAGTAGCACTCCACACAATTCGCATAGTCAAAATCTCTGGAAACATAATAGTCTTATCAAGTGCGAAAATAGTGTTAATAATCATACCAAAGGAATTTTAACATTAATAGCCAAAGCGGCAGTTGCTCCACTTCCCACAAGATACTTCGCCTCGTTGTAATTAACATTTACGGCGGACAGTGCTCCAACTCCAGTCGTCAAAGCAGCATCATCATGACGACGAGCAGAAATCACGGGCTCACGCAATAGAGCGAGAGTTCTTGCTGCTACGTTATCAGCACCATCCGTCATCGCACGAAAGTCGGTTCTAGTTGCTTCAACAACACTAATGTTAATCAAGCCGTTACCATTACACTTTTGGAGCATACATCCGTATCCACTAGCATCCCCGTGGTTAGGAAGGTCAAGGAAATCCTTCAAGCTCATTTCTGGTTTCCACAACATCTTATTCACATGTCTAAGGTTGTTAACGTCGCACAGATAAACACCGCTACGGGTATGAAGTTGAATTTGAGAAATTTGCGAAAGGCAGTCCATAAAAATTCTAGTATAAGTGTTGGCAACAAGAGGCGCTCTCATAGTATAAGTAAAACTCAAATATGACCGAGCGAGATTAAAAGGTCGGCTAATAAGGTCAAATGATCGTTCTTGACCTCCCGCAGTAGTGACTTCAAATGAAGCAGATCCCTCACGAGGGGCTAGCTTGTTCAAGCGATACGAAGCACTGATATAATCAGTCTTACTGAAGTCTAATTCTCCGCCGTGTTGAGTTGGCATTTTGTTTTTTTTTTGAAGTAGTGTAAATTAACTAATTCACAATCTATTATGTATAATAGATATATATATTTATAGAAAAAAATAAATAATTCTAAAATTAATTAATTACCTTACCTCACCTTTAACAAATTGAAAAATGATGTAAATAAATTAAAATAATTAGTCTCTCTGTAAATTAATAATGTCATTACAATACCTAACCCATTAAGATTAATCGCTTGGTCGTTTTCGTCTGTAAGATAAAACCTATATACATTATTTGAACTGGTTGATAATTTCTTACCATACTCTGACCCACTTCCGTCGTATATAATGGCACCAAATGGAATTTCGTTGGCGGTGTATATTTCTTGTAGCATATGATTATCTCCTTCACCAACTAAGTCCGATTGAAGGTATAAAGTCTTTTCACCAGTTAGAATAATCACATTTGGTGATTTAATAAAATGATTAGCAAAGAAATATGTTGAGTTTCTATCAAACCCCATTACTTCGTGAATACGTGTATCACCATCAAATATAAACCGCGGTTGAATACCTCCGTTATTTGAAACACTGAATGTTAATTTTCCATCCTCTGGGTCTATGTTGGTATTGTTGCTTGAGACACCATAAGTATAATTATTTGTGCTGTCTGCGGTTAGCACCTCCGACAACTTATTTTTTAGATTGTTCATTGTGTAGTTTCCCTCAGGTATCGTAATTAAAGCCTCATACCCGTCTTCGCTAAGTGTAAAGGTATTATATGGCGAAGCCACAGAGTAATAAGATTTTGGAACATAGATATGAAGAATTTTACAATGTGTGGGATTGTCTAGCCCCTTCATATTGACTTCGTGTGTAAAGTCGCTATCTGTGCCAGTTATTCTGTTTTTGCTATTTATGTAATAGATACCACTCGCACGACCTCCCTTATACTCCATCCATTGATTTTCTAAATTCCAACTTTCGCTACGCTTTCGTTGGTTTTAGAAAATCGTTTTCCTATATTATTAAATATATTTTTTTCAAAATGAAGTTTGTAAATGATATTTTA
Source organism: Paulinella micropora (assembly GCA_019918135.1). Taxonomy (NCBI): domain Eukaryota; phylum Cercozoa; class Imbricatea; order Euglyphida; family Paulinellidae; genus Paulinella; species Paulinella micropora. The sequence goes on from WBZZ01000122.1 coordinate 3,584, forward strand.
GAATCTCGCTTCGTGCTGTCGCACTACCGCTTATTCTAAAACATCGATGGTTATCAACAAACGAGAATGAGTGAAACGAATGAGAGTGTAGTTGATAACTATCTTTTATAAATAGGTGTCAAAATTACCATACCCATTCTGTGCTTTTAATTTCTCCGCTTCTTCTTCTTTTAAGTCTGTATATCCACTAGCAAACTTAAATCGGTTGCCTTTCGCCCGCTCCATTAAAAATCTCATACTATGCCACCGCATGTGTCTGAGGTGTTTGATTGTTGCTTTACTTGATTGACCTTCATTAACAAATAACTATCGGGATGGCTTCGGTCAATTAGTTGCTTCATTTGTTGTTGAAAGTCTTCTGTCGGCTCGTAAAGTGCTAAGGGGTCATAGACTTCAACACTCCTGTCTTTATCTAGACTTATCCATACTGCGATCCAATGAGACCCTGCTTGCTTGTGATTGTCCAAATTCATAATAAATCCGTATCGTTTTCTGCTTTCGGGCTTCAACTTGTAAATTTCATCACTGGCTATTGCTCCGAGATACCATCCATATTTTTTCATTATGTCGTCTATTTCATTAGTCATTAAACCGCGACCCTCTCCCTCTTGCAGATATTTATCAACTTCACTCTCATTCGCTTCGCTCATTCCCGTAATCTCAAACTTGTTTGAGATATTGGATAAAACATCGTCTGTCTGTGGTTGCTGTGGCGTCTCCGCGACGCTCGGGGGTATGGTTGTCTCCGCGACGCTCGGTGGTAGCGGTTTTGGCATTCCCTCGTCAATATTCAAATCATTTGAAACTTGTTTATCTACATTTGGGTCTACAGTCATTTTGTTCGTTAGAGTATTTACAAAATCATGTTTGTTAATTGTGTGTTTCCAATCTTTGCGGGTTAAATATTTTTTAATTATTTTTATTGAAAATACCTTATCAATTAATTCTTCTAATGTCTTCGCTCCACTACCTTTTTGTTCGTTAATACCCATATAATCTTCATATCTAGCATAATCTGCTACTTTTCTTTTTACGTTTCCACCTCACTTCCAACATCAATATTAAACCTTTTAATCATGTTCATTATCCACTTTGAAGTGTCTTTATAATTTAATGTTTTATGTCCATCACTATCGAGTCTCTTTTTTAAAGCCTGTGCTAACTCTTTTATAGTAATGTTTAGGTGATAAGTTTTTTGAAAACGCAGAGATTAAATTTAATTGATTAATTTGTAAATTTTCAAAATGCTTACCCTTTTCTTCCGCTTTCTTTTTTTCCTTTTCAAGTTTTTCTTTATATTCTTCTGCTAATTTTTTCTGTTCTTCTAAAGACGTTGCTGTGGCTATAGCCATCTGAATATCTTGACTGGCTTTTTGTAAGTCTTTGAGACTCATCTTTTTAATGAATTTATCTGTATATCCCGCTAATTTCAGTGTTTCAATATCTTTCTGCTTTTGCTTTTTTTCTTCCTCATATTGCTCTTTCGTTTTCAATGGTGCTTCATCTCCTAAATTAGGTAATGGCGGTGCTTGTGGTGGTGCTTGTGGTTGTCCCTGTTGTGTTTGTGCTTGTGGCGGGGCTTGTGGCTGTCCATATTGCGGGGGCATAATATATTGATATTGCGCATTATCTCCAACTGGTTGGAGATAGGGTGGTAATGCTTGTATTCTATTTTTTCTGTCTTCTTCGTATTTTACATCTTCTATGAGTTTTTGCTCCCTTCTTAGTTCTCTGGCTTTTTGTTCTTGCCGTTCATTAATATCCGCTAGTTCTCTTTTATGTTCCCTATCCATTATATCTTGTCTTTCCTTAGCATCTGCTACGTCTTTTCGTTCTAGCCTTTTCTTTTCTTCTTCTATCTCATCCCTTTTCTTCTTTTCCTTTTCTTCCTCGTCATGTATTAACTCATATTTCTTTTGTAAGTTGCTTTGTATCTGGTTTCGGTTCTCGTGTTCAAGACGATTGAAATCAGATTTGATTATTTTTTCCCTTGGCTTGCGACTAGCCCTTTGCGACTTTGGCTTATTACCAATATATTTCATAAAAAGTTTAACAATTTGTAATGTGCTTAAATCATTTGTTTTCTTACCAAAATTAAGATAATATTTTTTACCCTTTTGGATAATATAAGGCCTTCCGCTCTTATTTCTATAAACCCGCGGGGGTCTTACCTTTGATATTTTAGAATTGCGCTTCATGCTTCGCATTACCGCTTATTCTAAAACATCTATTTTTTTTTAAGAAAAAATAATGGACTATGATATTTCAGAATTGAATTTCATTAACTAACCCTTCGATGTTTGACAATAAACGAGAATGAGCAAAGCGAATGAGAGTGAAATTGTCAAATATCTTCAGCGAAACTTTACAGCCCCTCCTCGTTGCTTACCATAACCAAGTTTTGCAGCAGTTGAACCAATACGAGACGCATATGGAACCCCGACATCGCCAAGGGCATTAGCGGTCTTTGAAATAATCTTGTTATCGCGAAGGAATTTATTAACAGCCATTGCGGTTTTTCCGATCTTAGCCCAGTTAATCTTTCCTCCCTTTTGACCACGTCCCTTCTTCTTAGTTTTCTTTTTTCCTCCCTTCTGTTGCATTGATGGATTGTATCCGATGTTATATCCTGATGGTTGTGAAATTATCACTGGTGATACTGGCATATATTATACAGAAAAATAATTAATTAAAAAGATATTAAAAAATTCACACTTACATCCAATGTTGAATTTTAATTAAAAATCAACATAACGCTCATTTTCGTGTGTTTTTTAAATATCGGTGTTGCTTTAATGGTTTCGATATTTGACAATAAAAGAGAAATCTTGCGATTAGCAAGATAGAAGTGAAATTGTCAAATATCATTACTTCAACCGATAAGCAAAGTTTTTGCGTAATTCATCATCAACACTTAAAACATAAAGAAAATTAAATCGTTCCTTTGTTGCTTAGTGATACTTTTGAAGAAAATAATCAAAATCAAAAGATAAGTCTAAGTGTTTATACACGAGTTCCATTTTATCCTGAGACTGGCTTGGAAAGATTAACAAATAATCTAATTGCTTAATGGCTTCTGGCCGTAGGTCGTTCAGATACTGGCTTGACATAATAACCTTGCTTTTATAGTGTCTGTTCTTTTTTAACAAATCACTTACTGACTTGTCTCTTAATCCACTCCCTAAATCGTCCAAAACAAAAACAACCTCTGGAGAAATATGCTTGCTGGGTCGTTCTTTTGGTGCCTCCGCGGCTCTCTGTTTCTTTTCCTTTCCAAAGTATAAAAATTGTGGTTTCTCTATTTCTCCTTTGTCCTGTTTTACTTCTCCTTCGTGTTGCTCGTCATGTCTGTTCAGTTTGTCAAGTTCGTAGTCTATCACATTCACCCCGTCTGATTTGAGAAAGGTATATATTGCCATCGGGTTGCCTCTGTTCTTAAAGTGCTTAACCATTGCTTTATAAATGTAATCCTTGTGTATTGTTGAAGCAATAATGACAATGCGGGTTTTTCTGTCTGTAGTCCGTTTCATTATTTCAAAGAGTGCTGTAGTCTTACCGCTCTTCTTACGGGCAAGTAGAAATATATTGGCATACGGCTCGTTGAATAATTTATAACCTTTTGCTTTTTTATCTCCGTTTCCATCCTGCTTCACAGGCTTAACTTTGTCATTGTTTATTTTCTCCATCCTATATAATTATCCCAAGAACTCTAGGCACACAACAATTCTTCCCGCTAAATTTCCTGTATCAATATTTCCGCTGTCAGTTTCAAGGACTTTAAATGTATATTGTCCATCAGTCCATCCGACAACACCAAAATTATAACCGAGATTTGAAATGTTTGCTGTAGTGCTGTCCGCAAATGTTCCAATAATTCCAATTCTATCCATGTAAAGAATTCTGGTTTTGGTTTCGGTCTGGTCGTTCATATAGTGGATAAACTTAACATTCATTTTGGTTGGTGTGAATGACATTTGAATATTTTTATTAAATGTTTTGCTTCCTCCAGCAAAATCATTGCTTAGAAAAATAATCTTTTGGTATTTGAACTCCGACATTGTTTATATATTGTATAATATATTATGTTATTAATATTATTATTTGTGTTATCTCCAACTTGTTGGAGATTTGTGCTAGGTCGGACTGCCTGCGACTTTTACTCACGGGTCAGTGAGAAAAAAAATGAGAGTTGTGCTTATTGTATAAAGCCAGGGGTAGATACAGGTTTTAAGTGTGTTTTCATAAATAACGGAAATAATATGTGTCGTAGTTTTGATGAGGCTTTGCCTTTAATGTGTGCTGGTGATAATAGATGGTATATGACACATACTTATGAATGCTCATTTCTTTGAACTAGAAGGCGAAGGAAGACAGATACCAATAAGCAATGTTAAAATACCGACATAAGTGTTAGCAACCTCGCATGGCAAGTTCTTTTCAGACAACCTCACGATACAAAGGGTTATGATTGCTATAATGATACCCATTTGAAATAAGTATTTAATAAGTCGGCTATCTGTCAGTCTGTTTTTTATACAACAACAATTCCAGTTATCTTCCAATTCGTGCTCTATTTTTTTCTCCTCAGTCTTTAGTTCTACTTCAAGAACACGAGACTTTAATTCTGGAGTTAGTTCGCCATCCATATCCATAATAGGCGGGGGTCTGTGAAGTCTAGTCGTATTATTTGACATTTTCTCTAATTTCTTGTAGTATATTCATAAGATTATTATTTTGTTTTTCTAAATTAACTACCTTTTCAGCCATGTGTTGAAAAGCACTAACCAGTATTGGTATGAAGTCTGTGTATGATATACCTTCAAAGTTTCCATCCCCATCATCCGCTTTTATTCCACTTTCAGATACAAACTCTGGAAATATTTTCTTCACTTCATCAGCAATAAATCCGTGGTTCTTTTTCTGTTTCGTTTCGTCTGATTTCAAATAATGTGAACAGCAGTTTATTTTCATAAGTTTATCGCAACAATCCCCGCAGTCTAGTGTTTTAATATCTGATTTTAATCTCCTGTCTGAACCAGAAGACCAAACATTCGCTCCTGCTGCAATAAAAACATATCCTGTATTGTTTTCACCATTTGATAATGAAGTCGACCAAGCATGTAATAATCCACCTGTATTCATTACTACCGCATAACCCGATGAGTCTCCTGCTTTCATAAATATTTGTGGGTTGGTCGTATTGTTTGGTCTTTTTCTTAATGTTAAAAATCCGCTGGATGCTGTCGTCATGCTTGTATCACTCTGAGCATAGATTACTCCAGTCCCTCTCGCATAAAAATTTAAGTCCTGATTAGTACTGCTTCCCGTAGCATATATTGAATTATAACCAAAACCAACTCCCTGTGTCCCGTTGCTGTGTCTAAGTTCAACACCAGCAGAAGATGCTCCAAGATTGCCTGCGACATATAACCCGACTGGTGTAGCATGAGACCCACTTCTTGCTTCTCCTCTTATATCTGCCGTGCTATTAACAACAGATATACCCGCATTTGCCGTTATTGCCTTTGAAGCAGTAATTCCCGCATTACCAATTCTAAAATTCATTTGTGGCACCATAGTAAAATATGTGGTTATCAGTTGTAGCATTAACATTGTACATCATTGTGTCTAGTTTAATACCAAATCCATTAAAAGCAGTCGTGGAGCCTGTTCCACCATCCCACAAAACTAATTTGTTATTTGTGTTGGTATATCCTGACCTATCTATGAAAACACTTTTTCCAGCACCTACTACTATATTGTCGCTTGTTGTTGATGTTGTTGTTGATATCCCCGCATTTGCCGTTATCAATCCTTTTGTCCATAAAGTCCCGTTTGCCCCGTTCAATGACATCAATAATTGTTCTGACGAATTCTCCCATATAAAACCATCAGTGGAAACATTACTTACCCTAAATCTAACAGCAAAGGAAGTAAAATCATTGCCAGCAACCGCAGACCCTCCTGCTAGACTTCTGGTATTTGTGCCTCATCCATTTGTTGCCATGTAAATACCATAATTTGTATTGCCAGTGTCCCACAAAAATATTCCTCTTGTATTGCCTCCATTCGTATTTCCTTGTATAACTATGCTAGAACCTCCTGTCGCTGTTAATAGTCCGCTCGTCGTTAATGTTGTTGTTGATACACCAGCGGTTGAAGTAATTGTAGTTCCCGTTATTGTTCCTCCATTTGTTATATTGTTTGAGTTCATATCTAAGGCTCCATAAAACCGCATACCGCCAGCATTGTTAAAACGGACAATGTCAGACGAAGCACTTTTATTATCCAAAAGTTTTGAAATATAAAGTCCCGCCCCTTTTACATCAGATGCTACATTCGTGAATACATAACCTCGTTGGTTTGCGGTTCCACTTGTAGCAGTATTTAGAGTAAATAAGAAATACTGATAATCTCCTGATGTCTGTGAAAAGAATATATCTCCTCCATTTTGGTTTAATATTCTCGCCCCATTATATGTAATATTTCCACCATTAGTGATAGTTTGATTATTAAAATCAGCATTGTTCGTTAAAGTTAGATATTTTATCGTAGTGCTCGCCCCATTAAATGGTTTACTTCCTGTTATGGTTTGGTCTGTTGATAGTTTTACATTTTGCCCGTCCAATGTGTCCGCATACCCTTTTGTCGCTCCGTCCGTCGCTAATGTCGGAGTTCCAAGGTTCGCTATTTTGCTACTATTACAATCTAGCCCCGAAGCATTTACCCAACCGACTATCGCTCCATCAATAATGAAACTTATTTTTTTCGCATTTATTTCAAAGTTATAATTTACACCAGTGCCCATATCAAGGCATCCGATAGTTCCTATATTGGCTGTGGAGTTAAAAACCACGAATGTTCCTTTTGTTGTCGCATTCGTTGAATTTCCAGTTATTTCAAGGGCACTGCTAAATGTCTTGATTCCTGCTATTGTTTGGTTTCCTGTTAGTTTCACATTTTGCCCGTCTTTTGTATCAACATAACTTTTGTTTGCTCCGTCCGTTGTTGCTGATGGTGTGGCTAAGTTTGTTATTTTGTTGTTATTCAAAGATAGTGTAGTGCCAGTTGCGGTTATAATTAAAGTATTACCTGAATATAACTCTACATACGAACCAGTTATTTGTATCGGATACCAAGTCGCTGTTGCTGTTTTTTGTGCGGCAATCATTCCTATTTTTGTATCAAAGGCTATGCCGATGCCGTCAAAAGTAGTAGGATTGGACGAACCACTTACTTCTAAAGTTGATGTAAATTTTTTATTCCCTGCTATGGTTTGGTCTCCTGATAGTTTAACGACAGAAGTGTCAAGAGTAGAAACATCAACACCATCAACAAGATTAACATTTGTTATGCTTTGGCTTTTCATATCAATACCCGCGCTCGCATTTATTATACTGCTGAATGTTTTAATTCCTCCTATGGTTTGGTCTCCTGTTAGTTTAACCACTGAACCATCAACTGCGAGATTAGTGAGATTAATTCCATTATATGTAGAAGCCCCCGAAATAGCAAAACCACCCATATTTAATGCTCCCGTCATACTGGCAGCTCCGTCTAATCTAAGAAATGGCGGTGTGGTGTTTCTCCATTGCCCCGTGCTATACAAAATCAGTTGATTATCTGCTGGGAGCCTGATATTGTCACATCGCTATGTGAGTCTATACTTCCAGCTGCCGACACCTTATTATTATTATCATTATGCTCAAATATCCATTCATCAACACCTTTGTCATTTAGTAAATTTACGTTTATTATATTCTTCCTTCCCATACTAATATTGCCTGTTTCATCAACATTTATCGGAAATGTTTTATTTACCCAGTTTATTGAGTTATATGTTAGATAACTATTCATCGCCACTGGTGCTGTAATGACTACGTCAGAGAGTGTGTCAATTGAACCGAGGGCAGTATTCTTTCATTTGCCTTCTACATCGTTGCAAGTTAAGTATTGCCCGCTCGCTTGTGCAAATATGTTAGTGTCTATCAAATTGTATAAACTTGTTTGGTGCGGATTACTTGTATTAGAGCGGTGTTGAGTTGAGGCTTTGACTTCGTCATTATCCCTTACTCGTTGCTCTGTATAGTATAAATTTTTTCCTTCTTTGATATTCGTAGTTGATTTTAAAGCGAGACGTGTGTCAAATCGGCCGTCAGTGAAATAAAGATTTATAGGGTCTGCATCTTCTGGCACTCTGTCTGTGTTTAAGCCCACTATGTTGTTATTGGTTAAGTCTAAGTTAAGTATATTTAGACTATCAACAGCCAACTCATTAAGGCCAAGTAAGGATTTATATTGCGACATTGATTTTCTAAATTCACACTTTCGCTTCGCTTTTCGTAAATCTCAAACTCGTTTGAGATAATTTAGAAAATCGTTTCCTATATTATTAGAATAAAATTTTATTTTAAAACGATGTTTGACAATAAATGAAAAATCTTGCGATTAGCAAGATAGAAGTGAAATTGTCAAATATCAATTAATTATTAAAAAATACTAAAATATATTAATCTTAGTATAGAATGCCGTCTGCCGAAGCAAGTCGTAAGAATTGGGGTAGTGCTGTGGAAGGAATAAAAGCGAAAGCGAAACAACGAAAGATGGAACATGCTAAAAATGTTTTGGCGCAATACCGAAACGCCGTTAAAAGCGAAGATGAAGATATGGAGAAAAAAATAGTGGAGATAGAAAATAATAATTTAGCCACCGATATCATTAATGAGAAGGAGCAAGATGACACACCTGAGCAGAGTGAGAGTGAAAGTGAATGTGATTTTACTGATATCATTGCTGAAAAGATTGCAAAAATGAAGATAAGAAGAAAGAAAGCGGAAACTAAGAGAGAAAAGAAGAAGAGTAAGAAACCAGAGCCTGAGCCAGAGAGTGGAGAAAGCGAAAGCGAGAGTAGCGAAGAAGAAGAAATTAAGCCAAAGAAAGGAAAAGGAAAGAAATCAAGCAGTGTGAGTGTAAAAGTATATAATCAATCTTCTGGCGGTGCTAAGAAAGAAAAAAACGATGTTGAAAAATGTTTCTTGAAATTGTAGATGATATTTTAGAATCGCGCTTTCGTGCTGTCGCACTTTCGCTTATTCTAAAACATCGTAAAAAATGAAATTAATTATATAATGCCTGATTTAGACCATAAACATACAATTATTAATACACAGAATGCGGATAGTCAATTAGAGGACACACCTACGGGAGAAGTAGTTAAAACAAAAGAAGAAGAAGCACTTGAAATTCATCACCAGAAAAAATAACCCTAAAATATGGAATACTATATGGGTTGATAAACCATTAGACCAAGTCTTTCTTGACTTAGCTGATATGAGTAAGATAAAAGATAAGAAATGCAATAAGGGCTATGCTTGGATGCTTGTTTGGATTGATTGCAATTCAAGATATTTAATAATTATTCCACTAAAAAATAAAACAGCAAAAGAAGTATATTATGCTTTGAAATCAATCAAATATAAAACGAAATCAATTACTACTGACAGCTGTGGAGAATATAAAGGAGCAACTCGTGAATATTTTATTGAAAATGGAATTAAACACGATGTTGTTGAAGTTGGCGACCATAGAGCGCTTGCGGTTGTTGATAGAGTGATAAGAAGTATTAGGAGATGGCTTGACCTTTTATTTGAAACCAATCGTAATTTTGATTGGGTTAGTCAAGACTTAGTAGATGCCTATAATCATAAACTTCATAGAGGAATTCAAGCCAAACCTGTTGATGTATTTTTCGGAAGAGACAAAAATAAGCAGAAAATCACGCGAGATAATTTAATTAATGACTATAGCATAGGCGATAGTGTAAGAAAAGAAAATAAACGAAATGTTTTTTCAAAAGGCTGTAAGACTTTCAGCAAAATTATTTATAAAGTGAAGGGGCGTTCTGGATTCAAAATCATATTAAATAACGATGAGTTGGTAAGCCCACTTGATTTATTGAAAACTGAATTTAATAAACCAATTGATGAAGAAAAAGATATGATAGAGCAAACCAAAGAAGTTATTAAAGAGAAAAAGACAAAAGAATTATTAAAAAGAGAAGACATTCAACCAGAGAATATCAGGACATCAAAGAGAGAAAAAAAAGCGAAGGTAATATTGGATTTATAGGTGGCTGGTAGTATGTGATTTTATTCCCGTGAATATGTCCATGCGACACCAAAACACGGCGGTGTCGCGGTGTCGCAGAGGTTGCGACAAAATTTCACTTTTTTGTCGCAGTGTCGCAGTGGTCGTAAATTCGTTTTTCTTTATTTATATATGTTTCTTGTTGTTTTTTGACTACTTCAAAAAAACAACGGGGTGCTCGTGTGAAATCTATAATCTAGATTATAGATTGGGGCTCTTTGGGGTGTTTTGTGCTCTTGTATTGATTGTGCGCCAAATCAATAGGAGAAGAGAAATGAAATTTATGAGGTCGTTTTAAGGCACGAAAAAACGACCCTTGTAAATTTCATGTTATACTACTAAAGAGAAAGAGAAAGAGAAAGAGAGAGAGAGAGAGAGAGAGAGAGAGAGAGAGAGAGAGAGAGAGAGAGAGAGAGAGAGAGAGAGAGAGAGAGAGAGAGAGAGAGAGAGAGAGAGAGAGAGAGAGAGAGAGAGAGAGAGAGAGAGAGAGAGAGAGAGAGAGAGAGAGAGAGAGAGAGAGAGAGAGAGAGAGAGAGAGAGAGCAAAAAAAAATTAATTAATTAATTAATAATTAACTTATATGCATACATATATATATTTATATATGCATAAATAAGTTTATATATTAAAAAAACACACACACACACACACAACAGCAACCATCCACCAGCATGGTCTTTGAAGAATCCTCCGCCTGACTCCGTCCAACGAATATGGTCTCCCAACCACACCAACAAACCACTCCTTCACTTGCCCCTCTCTTTTCTCTCTCTCTCTCTCCTTTTTTTTTTTTTTTTTTTTTTTTTTTTTTTTTTTTTTTTTTCCTCTCCCTTCTCATACTACTGTCCAGACATATTCACTGAACTACTAATTTTCACTCACTCCGATCATTCTAGTATATTACTACTGATGCAAACATAAACATTAATATTAATAACATGAATACTTAAGCTACATATTACGCAACATATCTAAACATAAACATTAATATTAATAAGATTAATACCAAGCGACCTAATATTAATACTTTCAATTAATACGCTCGATTTAATAACTAGGTTTCCACCTTAGATAAAGGTATGACTTAATAGCTATACTTTTCACGTGGACGATCCTTGAGTCCGATTGTAAAAATTGTTCTCTCAATAAAAACGAAGAAGAAGAAGAAGAGCGTGAGAGAGAGAGAGACTTAATAGGAAAGCAGTTCCCTAAATACAAATGAAACCAATCACCGAATTCTTCAGGTTTTCTGCCACCTGACAACGTTGTTG
>WBZZ01000122.1:35000-72500 GCA_019918135.1 Paulinella micropora
GGTGAGACGATGGAGGCGCATGTGCAGAAATGCATCAGCCATTGACAGAGAAGCACTATTATTATTATTATTATCATTATTATTATTATTATTAATAATAATAATAATAATAATAAATAATAATAATAATATTAACCATAATAATAATAATAATATAAATAATATTGTTAATAATATTAATAATAATAATAATTATTATTATTATTATTATTATTATTTGGACACCGTGATAGCCCAGTGGTCAAGTTCTACCATCTGGGCCCTGTCGCCAGTTCGATTCCCGTCGGTGCCACCAGTATTTTCATTGAACATACCGGTCTATTTCTGGACCAGTATTTTCATTGAACATACCGGCCCGTCTGGAAGTGTTGGAACTGCCCTTGCGGGGGTGTCATTAGAGCTTATCGTCAATTCTTCGTACTCCCCTCACGGGTGAGACGATGGAGGCGCATGTGCAGAAATGCATCAGCCATTGACAGAGAAGCACTATTATTATTATTATTATTATTACTATTATTATTATTATTATTATTATTATTATTATTATTTTACGATTCATTTTTGTTTCTCTCTTGTCATATGTATTTGATACCACTTCCAGTTTCCTCTCATCCATACGAGTGGCAGTATTTTTTATTACTTCAAAGTGTTTGCGTAAAAAAAGGATTGTAAGAAAGTGTATATGTTTTTTTTTTTTTTTTTTTTTTTTTTTTTTTTTTTTTTTTTTTTTTTTTTTTTTTTTTTTTTTTTTTTTTTCTCCACTAACGACTTCTAATAATGAAGAACGCTTGCTTTTCGTAGAGCTGAAAAGGAAGCATGTAAGTAGGCGAACATCGGTGACTTTTCAAAGTTTTTTTCAAAGCTTTCCTTGAGGCTGAGCCTCAAAATTTCTCTTTTGAACCTCATGTTTGCTCAGCTCTTACGATGATTCTAATCTATATGAGTGGCAAGCCTCAGTGTTTTATTACAACAGTGCTTGCACAAAAAATTTCCAATCATCCTTTCAGTGGCAAAGTTTTTTAACGCACTTCTTTTGATAGTAAAATACTGTACTTGGAGTCGAACTGAGACCGAAATTCTAGCCTTTTTTACGCAGTTGTGCAGGCTCACTCTGTTAGGTAATAGATCGGTAACAGAGATGTAGGCGCAGATAGGTAAATATGTGCTACTTTAATATACCACTGTGTCAATCCAGACACAATAGGAGGCCGTTAATAATAATAACCCTCTTAACCTGGTAACGATAATATTACTAGAAGTGACCGTTACACTTTTTAGACCGGGATATATTATCGTTAGGCCGGACCACTGGCATTGGCTGGTGTTTGCCTTGGTTGTTTTTGGTTCCGCTAGTCTCCCACATTTTCCGCCATCTTTTGTACTATCCCCAACGATAGCTCAATGGAAGAGAAAGTCGGTAATATAACCAAACACAGTCCTCAAAAAAGAGAATGATGTCTCTTTATATTAGCTCAGTGACGCAAAGACAAAAAGCCGCCAAAAGACCAGGATCAAATTGGCATTTCAGACGTGTCCGGCCAGACGAAATCTATAAATAAGTTTTTTACCTGATAATTCGGGGGGTGATGTCCACAGTACCCCCTCCCAGTTTTTTATGGCGGAACTTCGTTTCCGACATAATACGCTTTGAACTGATTTCTTTTCTGACTAAGATTCGTTTAGAGTTATGTATAAAGATACATCAACCCACGAATTAGCCGTTATAAAACAACAATGATACTTGCCCCGGTACCAATCGTATATATACTCTAGCACATTCAGTATCTATATCAAAATCTTCCTCTTTCTTCTGTCGATAAGATATTTGTGCAGTATGTCCAAGTATAATGTTTTATGGTTGAGTAATAATGTAATGTCGCCATTTCCATATATATGTAATAACCGGTCGTCGGTTTCCATAAATACATTTACTTTTTGTGAAGACATACCCTTGTATAAATCGGTATCATTTAATATAGTGTCAGGTGATCAAGTCTGACGACTATATCCGAAGTTGGGTTGAGTGCGCCCTAACCTTGCGATATGCCGATACAAGTAGAGATCGATGGAATCCGGTGTAGCAGTTCATGTTATTAAAATATATCAGTTCTTGATTAGACTGTAGAGTCTTTAATGAGATCATCATTCTGGTACGAATGCGGGTCGTATCCAGGAAACACCATCGCTCACTCAAATAGCGATTCCGTAACGGTGCTGTTTCGTGGCCGTCTCGTCTGTCTCTGCCGAAGCAAGAGAATAGAATGCTTATTTTTTTTGTCAGCTGTGTCTTGTTAATCTCTAGAAGAATGAATGCTGTAGTAGCTTTAATATCTAAGTAAGGTTGTCGGGACGATATTGGATCAATGCTATGTTCGCAATCGATCAGGTCCACAATACTTCTAGAGAAAAAAAATACTTACTATAGACGCCGTTTACGCGCGCGGACTCCTTTACCTGGTGGAGGACCTCCAACTAAAGTTAAGTCTAAGGTAGACTGTTCGAGGATGTCCCAAATTTTGTGAGGGATTGCGCCTTGTGCCAAGTCAAAAGGAATGTCCAGCACCCCTCGTGGTAGTGCTTGTATGGTCCACGCGGTATGATCTTTATCTGTGGGAGATATGGTATCATCCCATGTCTCAAGTTTCTTGGCGTCTTTATATACTGGAAGGTATTGTCTTACTTTAGGATCTTCCACTGGATCCAGACTCCTCCAGAAATGTAAGACTGGTTGTATTATTTGTGCCGCAGTCGAAATTCGATTCGATCGCGTATGGCGTTTGTAAGGTACTGCCATGACTCTCATGAGATATAAATCTGAGAGCGTGTCATCGGCTACGTGTTGAGCCGCAGGCCTCACCAAGTAAAAAGCGTCTTTGGCCCATGAAATATGTCCAATCGCATCTCCTTCTTTCCAACTGGGGTGAACGAGAGTGTCATTGCCCGCGCGAGGGTCTTGATCTCCGTCATCGCTCCCCTCTTGATGGACTCCTTGCGAGCGTGCCGTCCTTATCGCCTTTCTCGGTCGGTCGTAGATAAGGTCATTTTGCGCTCTCCTTATTTGCGCCTCCGTGAACTTTCCTTCCGGCACGTTCGACTCCACCCTTTTGCGGGTCTGAGTCCCCGCCGCACTTTTGCGGTCGGTGGCCCGCTTGTTCTCCAGCTCAGCCTCCTCCTTCTCCGCAATTGGTGCCCTGTAGGCATCCCGTTCCGAGATATCCTCCTGACGGATTGGTGGGACCTCTTTAAAGTCAGCCTCCATCCGTTTGAGTGCTTGATCAACGGACTCATCTTCAAGTAGGAAGGGATCATACTTAATCAGCCTTCGTACATTGACTATTTGAACTTTTCCTCTGCCCCTGATTTTATAATTCAAAGGCCCCATCTGTTCCATGATCTGGTATGGTCCTTTCCAGTGGATGAACAGCTTCGAGCTGACTCCCTGAGGAACCTGAGGATGATACAGTAGTACAATATCCCCAACCTGAAATCTGACTTGATCCAGGTGTGCCTGCCTGACACCTTCAGCATCAGTCTTCCTGCGCTCCGCCTCCCTATGCGCCTGTACTATTTGCTCCGCCTCCATCTTCGCCCGAAGTCTCACCCCAAACAGCTCATCCTGATCTGCCCATGAATCTTTCGGGTGCAGCAGTGAGGCTGGGATGGCGGGCTCACGCCCATATACCAATTGGTATGGCGAGACGGAACCTTTTGAACCACCTAACGCTGTAGAGGGTAGGCAATTCATAGCAAAGGCAAACGAGGATGCTGCCTCCACCCATGCCTTTTGGTTCTCCTTCTTCATACAATACATTTTCAGCGCGGCCTTGAGGGGTCTATGCACCCGCTCTATCTTGCCGTTCGCTCTGGGGGCGGTGACATATTATTATTGCCATTTCATGCCGTAATATGCAGATAGCTTGTCGATGACTTCATTATTAAAGTCAGAGCCTCGATCTGAGCATATTTTTCTCGGCACCCCAATCTGTGAGATGATCCTGTCAATCAACGCCTTGGCTGTTGTTTCGCCCGTAACGTCTTTGACTGGGACCACCCATACATAGTTGGTGGCTCTGTCTATGGCCGTTAGAAGGTATCTGTAACCTTCCGTCGTGACCGGGAAAGGTCCTACATGATCAGTGTGTAAGAACTCGAACATTCCTAAGTGTAAAGGAAAAGTCCCGATCAGGCCAAAATTCGCCTTCAATGGTGTTTTGGATGTCTTGCATGGGATGCATGCATTGACCTGTTCATCAATATTCTCCTTGATCTTCTTCCACCAGAATCGTCTCGAAATGAACATATGCGTTCTTTGTCGGCCCGGGTGCGCCAGTAGTGGGCAGTTATGAGCAGCGACAAAAATGATGTTTCTGAGTTTCTCAGGAACCCAGAGAGTCCATTTGTCTGGTTGTGATGCATAGCGCCCGTGTTGGCCTTTGTACCACAAGAGACCGTCTCTCCACCCCATCTCCTTCTGTTGCTCCTTAATCTCCTTCGTCATTTTCAGCTCGTTCGGGTTCTTGTATAGCTGTATTAGCTCTTTGAACTCCAGATCGAGAGCCTGTTGCTGTCTCCATGCAGTGGGTGAGGCTATGTGGATAGTCCCATCCTCTAGCTGCACTCCTATCCTCTCAGGGTTTTCGTCTAACTCCTCCTTGTTCTCCTGCGGGGGTTCCGCATATGCTTCTTGCTTAATCTCTTCTTGTTTTATCTCCGCCTTCATATTCTCATATGCTTCATAGGACCACTCAGCATCCTCGAGGACATGTGCTGTACAACATATCCCATGATCCGGACCTTGCGGGCTATGACGTAGACCCGATCGGTTATATCGGACCCCTCTCGCCATCTGCATCGACTCGATATGATGCACTTCGTATGTGCAGTCTGGGGATAGATCCTCCATTTCTGCTGATGATACGAGAGCTGCCACTTCTGAGTGAAACTCTAGCCTGGAGAGGCTGTCAGCGACAACATTTCGCTTGCCGGGTAGATGGACCATTGTAAAATTGAAACATGACAAGAATGCCTGCCATCTCGCTAGACGGCCAGTCTGTTCATGATTCATCAGCCATAGTAAATTCTGGTGATCAGTCCTTACTATAAACTGAGGTCCACCCCATAAATACTCTCTCAACCGTTTGAGGGCCCAGACCACCGCCAGTGCCTCTCTCTGTCTCGTACAATAGTTTCGCTCCGCCGAGCACAACTTTCTACTTATAAACATGATCGGGCGCAACTTTTTCTCCTCATCTTCCTGTTGTAAAACTGCGCCGATCGCGAACTTTGATGCGTCTGTGTCGACTACGAATTGCTTCGAAAAGTCGGGCATCATCAGCACGAGTCCGCCATCCTTCGGATCTTTGTAGATGAGATCTTTGAGCGTGTTGTACGCTTCTAAGGCTTCATCATCCCACTTCTCAAAATCACCGAAGTCGATCATTCTCTCCAACTTAGCCCGAGCTGCACCCCAATTGGGTATGAACTGGCTGTAATATTGCGCCATCGCAAGAAATGAGTGCAGCTCTGTGCGATTCTTCGGCCTCTGCCGGCTCATGATCTCCTCCCTTTTCTCTTTGGATATCGAGACTCTATTGTAAGAGATTTCGTACCCCAAATATGTCACGCTTGTCTTTGCGAGTTGACATTTCTTCAAATTACATTTCAGGCCAAATAGTTTGATACGCCTGAAAATGTCTGTTAGATGGTCGATGTGCTCTTCCATCGTATTGGAGTACACGATAATGTCATCGATGTAACAAAATGCGTACTCTCCCGCCTTCTGTCCTCTTCTCCTCATGAAACCTCCCTCTGTCTGGTCATCATATTTGCTACTCAGCATGCTTTGCATCGCTTTCTGAAAGAGTCCCGGGGCCTGTTTGAGTCCCATCGGAAGTACTTTCCACTGATATATCTCCATTCCTACTACAAATGCAGTCAGCCATCTGGACTTTTCATCCAGTGGAATTTGCCAGAAGCCATTCTTCAGATCAATGACTAAGTATAGCTTGGCGTTCCGCAATACTCGCCTTCCTTCTTCAAGAGTAGGTAATGGATTTCGTTCCTCCTCTAAAATTTTATTGACGCATAGTTAACCGTTAAGCGCCATTCTCGTCCCGGTTTAGGCACCAGTCTCGGTTGGGAAACTATTGGAGATGTCGATCTCTCAATGAAATCCTCATCGAGTAACTGCCGCGCTTGTTCTTCTGCGATCTTTGCTTCATGTATACTCAGATTTGCCCGTCGTGGCGCCGATGAAGGCTCAGCACCTGGTATTTTACAAATAACCGCGGTGAAGTCTTCCGGCTTGACACCTCCCGCTTGAGGGGGATCAAAAATCATTTTGTTCGCCTTCAATCTCTCTTTCAAAACCTCTTTCTCCTTCTCCGTACCTGCTCCTCCTGCCAATTTCTCGTCTATCGCCGCCTTAAACTCCTCCTCTGACATTCTCTTGTGATGCTTGAGGGGTGCTCTGTCCTCCTCCAAGCCCAACTCTTCTTCT
This sequence comes from Paulinella micropora, assembly GCA_019918135.1. NCBI lineage: Eukaryota > Cercozoa > Imbricatea > Euglyphida > Paulinellidae > Paulinella > Paulinella micropora. Next base: position 41,500 of record WBZZ01000122.1, read on the forward strand.
GATATATCGTCCATTCCCGTTTTTTCATATGTGGCAGTGTCTGGTTCGTCGTCCGCCGCCAGACCTACCAACATATCTATTAATCTCGCATATTGCAACGGAGCTTTTCGGGTGTAGAAACCATCGAAGCATGTGAATGCTTGAGGAATCAATTTCAACTTGTCCTGGTCTCTGAGCTTCCGCTGGTATGCACTGCTCTGCTCACGAGTCCCGAGACGACAAGCAACCACTAAGTGTTGCTTCCGTGAGGGCACCGGTATCGGATGATCAATAAGCCGGTCCCGTATCTCCTGCGCCCATATCGCCTTCTTATTGTACGGGAGTATGACCGTATATGGTTTCTTATTTTCAAAAAGAGTGCGCAGGCACTTTTTCACTTCTGTCAGTGAGCGCGGCCACGTAGGCTCGTCACCCCAGAATTCGGTAATAAAGCTTTTAATATCTTCTGCCGGGATATCAGGGAGTCGTCCCCTTCTCCTCGGTATAAACTCCTGTCTGTCCTTCTCTTCCACCTTTACGTGAAAGCAATACCCGTTGGTAATATATACATCGGCCCCTGCTCCTTCTTCAAATCTCGCCAACGATGGGCACCTTTTCCCCATGCATATAATCTCTTCTTTCCTCTTTTCAATGAGATCGTCTATCGACTTTTTATCGCATTGTGTAGAGACTGTAGCCGTATAAACCTCCGCCTCTCTCTTGTCTGACAGGTTTGAACCATCTTTAGACACCGCGTCCGTTGGCATATATGCCTCATATGCGTGTGTAATGGCCACCTGTTTCCCTTCCGATGCTACCCCTAGGTGTAGGGCCTCGTATGGGTCAATAGCATGGAGAGAGTCGACAGTATATTCTTCTCCTGGCTCTACGCCGTATATGACTCTTTTGGCGGCGCAATCAATCACTACGTTCATTATCGCCAGTTGGTCGTACGACAAAAGAACAGATCCGTGGTATTCGGGGACAACGTAAAAGTCCACTCGATATACTCGTCCGGATTTCAATTTAAAATTTAAAGTGATGATGCCCGTTATATCCGTCCGACTACTAACTCCTTTCAAGGTGCCAGATGATTTTTTCATATTAGTTTCTAACCACTCATGGTGTTTCGTAGTAAATTTCTGGCCGACAATATTAATATTCGCCATAGTATCATTACCAACGTTTATAAAGGTATTTAATGTTTCACAAAAAAGGTTCGTATAGCATAAAGCGTCTGGCCGGTGACTTTTTAAGGCCAGTACAAGGAGCTTGTGTTCTAAATCTGTATCCTTTTCTCGAGGTTCGCCTCCTCCTCCCTTTCCGCCGTTTTTGTAATGTCTTTTTGGGTATTGTTCACAGGCGAAGGATGATTGTCCTTGCTTTCTCTGTTTGAGACCGTGAGGAGAGGTTGATGTCCTCCATCCTCCTTGTCTATTGTCTGTCTCGGCAAGTTGATAAGATTAACTGCCGGTTCTATTCTTACTTTCTTCGGCTGTGGCTGCGACAGGCCCGCCTGCTTTCTCTTTGCCAGCGCTTTACTCGCCTGCCTATTAGCAGCATGCACTGTTTGTTGTCGTGATGGGTGTACTGGTATTGTACTACCTTTGAGTTGGTCTGTGGCCTGCTGTGGGCTCTTAGACTCACTGGTACCCTTGGTTGGGACCTGCACAACGGTGTATCGTGCAATGCATGTTGTTCTGTTTTCTCCCTCCTTCTCTAGTCATTGGACTACCTCAAATCTGTTACCTGAGTCGGCATCAGTGTCGGTAGTGGATGCGCCTGATGTCGCATAGGCCTGTGGTGCTGAGGAACTCGAGCTTGAGCTCGAGCCGTCTGCCCAGCCCCCATCTCTGTGGCTCTGCGCTGCCGTATCCACCTCGGCCAACCCATCTTCCTCCTCCTCTACCTTGAAATACACCTCTTCCTCCTCCTCTTCTCACAAATCCTCTCTCCCCCCCGCGAGTGTATGTGCCTCCTCCTCCTCGATTGATTCCTCTCCCTCCTCCTCTTCCTCGTGTTCCACCTCTTCCTCTACTTGCGGCTTCTATGGCTGCCGTCTTCTGATCATCTCTAGCGAAAAGAGAATTGATCGCGTCAGCTAGTTCGTGGTCATGGTCCGCGACATCCTGTAATTTCCACCCCTGATCCTTGCGCAGTCGGCGCAGAACGGCGACGGTGTTGGTTTCGTCCGACCGTACGTTCTTGAGGAGTGTGTTTCGGATGCGGGTGTCCTCGACATCGTGGTTGTACGGGCATTTCTTATTTGTGTGTTTGAAGCATTGTGCCCGTGCCCACCAACGAATACAAGGTGTGTTAGCTTCACGACTGTTCTCTCTTGGTCGCTTTCCTAGAGATCGTTGCGTATGTGCGGCTTGCGGTTGAGCAGAAGCCGATGCAGAACCGATCAAGGATGCTGTCTGGCTGTCGAGCCTCTGACAAGCGGTCATTACTTCGGTCCACAACATTTTTGGGCTCACGGCCTTAGTCGTGGCCTCAAAGACGCTCATCTCCAAAAAGTTCAAGTGCTTTACCTTGTCGAAGGTTTTGCAGTCTTGCATGAGCAGTGTGAGCTTATTTTTGTTGTAGACGTGCAAAGCACTGAGGAAATATAGGAGTATGGCTTTGTGGTTATAAAAGAGAGTGTACTGGGTGCCCACATTTGTTAAGACAGATGCAAGCTGAGTGACAGACTGCAACTGCTCCGATACTAAGTCGAAAATTTCAAACCCAATCAATGTGCCCGTGCACAAGTGTTGGTATCCACTTGCCTTAAAGTATCGAACGAGGGCAGCAATGGCCAGAGTACAACTCATCTCTGCATGTCCACCTTTCCTTGCTAGCTCCTCCTCTCCTCTGTACTTCTCGTAAGTTATACAATCAAAACCAGCTCCAAGGAGGGATCGATCACAGAGATGTTCTAGGACTTCATGCTCCTGCTCCACCTCACACTGGTTTTGCTGGAAGCATCTGTCCATCTCATTGAGCTTAGTCATGAGGGTCTTCTCTGTGTCAGCCTCATTGGCAGTGATAGCATAGAGCTTAAGGCCGCCTCCCCCAATTTTGATTTTAGCTAGGGCTGCCTGCAGCGCCTGCTTTTTCTTCTGGGAGTCAGTCAAGTTAATTACTGTCCCTCCCCCTTGGGGTCCTCCTCCTGTGGATCCTCCTCCTGCTTTCTTGGGAGCTGGGTTAGATGTGGTAGGTGGAGCCGTTGGCTGTGGAGCCACCCGTGCTACTGCCATTACCACAGCTATCTTCTCCTTCTGCTCCTTCTCCTCTTTCTGTCTCGTCTCTTCTTCTTTCACCTGTCGTGCTAGATGAGTCACGAACTGTGCAAGCCCTGCGGCACTAGAGAGGAAGTGTGCCTTTTCTCTCATGGAAGACTTATCAGCTCTGTTATTATTTGGGATTGTTGTGAGAGGGCCTTTAATGAGAGTGTGATTCTTCGTGTAGGCCCATTGTTTCCATGTTGGTTTTTGCTCCTTCCCCTCAAAGAGGCCCTTATGGAGTTGTGTGAGGCGTTCAAGCACCTGACAAGACTGGTCAACCTCCTCGTAAACAGGATGTTGCCTTGTGTTGTCTTTCAGTGCTTTGTACATTTCGTTGTAAGCCCGTGTGAAGGCAGTTACAAAGGCCTCAAGGGCAAACTCAATGCCACTTTGGTTTCTACCTTCGAACTTTCTTTCTAGATTCTTGATATCAGTGGGGACACCACAGACAGACAGCCATGCTGCAGTTGTGCGTTTATTTTTTCACTGTATGTTTGTGCGTTCATAAAATTCCGCAACGAGCACAGCAGCGTAGAGTGTTGCAGATATGTCGTATATGTCGCACAGTGTAAGAGTGTCGCCATACTTGATATCCTGCAATGGCACTCTTTCGTGCTCAAACCTCACTTTGTTGAAGAGAGGCTTCGCAAGGCCGGGAATTTCGATCAGGAGGTTGCTTTGACCTTGTCCTGGTCTATTCCTTTTCTCGTAAGGAATGTAAATGTGTGTTTTATAATAGGTTGGGTACTTAAGGAAGAAGGACTCTTCATCATCATATGTAGCCAACTGTTCCCATGTATTTGGGATATTCTGGCCAACATCCTCCATCTCTCTCTCTGCCTCTGTCAATGGAGATCCTCCAGTCTGACCTGCACTCGCTTCTTGTGCATTACCCCCCCTTGTCGACTCTACATCGGCTGTATACGTATACTCCTCTCTCTCCTCTCCATCTCTATCCACCCTCTCTTCTAAGTACTAGTCTCCTGCTCCTCTCCTCCCTCACTAGGACCATAATCAGTTGGTGTCACACCAGCCTGCTCATTCTCGTCTTCCATTTTATGTTATGAGAGTCACGTCTGCTTTTTTTTTCTTCTTCTTTTTTCTCTGTTATTCTTATCACTCTATGCAACCTTCTTCTCCTTCTTCCTTTTCTCTGTTGAAATAGTTATGGGGCGTCAGGCCCTACACAGAGATAACGATAGTTTGGTCAAAAGAGCTGTTTTGTAGAAGTCAGTCTGTCGTCGGACAGTGCTTCGATATTTGTCTTGCTCTTGTGTGAGAGATGCCAGTGTAATCTCCTCTGGTTTCTGCAGAGAAAATGCAAGGAAAATGGTTCAGAACAGGGAGTGGGAGTGCTTTGCTCGTTTTTCCTCTATCTGTGTGTTTGTCTGATGTTTGTTTCGCACTTGTCCTACTTGGCTTTATGCAAGCAGCAAGAGGGAGTGGAGTAGGTGTGGTCTGGTGTCTTGTAGAAGAGCACACAGAAGCCAAATGTGCACAAGGGCTAAAGGTTGTGCCAGCTTGTGACAAATTGATCGCTTGTTTGTAAGTTTTTTTGTTTGAGGATGAGTAGGAGTGTTTGTTTTCGTCTGATGTCTGTGCGACAGATCAGCGAAAAATAAATTTGTGCTTATCTGATGTCTGTACGACAGATCAGAAAAGAAATCAGCCTTTAGCTATGGACTCCAAATGTACTATCCCCAACGATAGCTCAATGGAAGAGAAAGTCGGTAATATAACCAAACACAGTCCTCAAAAAAGAGAATGATGTCTCGTTATATTAGCTCAGTGACGCAAAGACAAAAAGCCGCCAAAAGACCAGGATCAAATTGGCATTTCAGACGTGTCCGGCCAGACGAAATCTATAAATAAGTTTTTTACCGGATAATTCGGGGGGTGATGTCCACACTTTGACCCTTACTTCCATGATATATATAAAAACAGAGGATTGGGTTACTAGCGGAGTGGATTGAATTGGTTGCCTAGTAATCACAAAGAAGAGGCATCATTAAATATATACTTTTAGACCAGAACCGGCAAAAGTGGAGTCCCATACCTGTTTTTCGTCACGTTACGCCAATTCAACCAGTCCACTGACCTTGTCCTTTGACACGTATAACTAAGGAGAGAGGCCCATGATACATTGCCGGCGACAAGATGGATAGGGGACGATAGAGGGAACAGGTGTGTGTTTTGTATCTATTTTGCTCACGATTTTGCCACACACAAACAGTGGACTCATGATAGAACGTCACGGTTGCAAACAGACACTCACGCAACATTCCCGTTGACATCTCTACATAACCATCACTTATCTCCTTTTGCCCACACAGAACTGCCAACAGTAACAACAGTGTGAGGACATCATCTTACAGAAAGGTAGAAGAGGTGAGTAGAGTGTAATTAGTTCAAGTGTGTGTGGAGGGGAACCGTAACGAGGCCAGTCGTAACGTACCATCATAGACATACAAACCACATCCGAGCCATCATAAGTTCCCGATCCATCATACCATTACAGACTACACAGACATCCAAATTCGTTTTCAAACAACAAAACACACTTTTCCTGTATTTTCCTGCTCATTCCCACGCATTACAAGTGCAACAGGGACACAAGAGCAAGCCAAACGTGAAAGAAACACGAAAACGAGTGCTGTGCACCAAAGTCTGTTGATGCAAACTAGGCATCCAACCTTTACATTGCAGTAATTTTGCAGGGGGCTGGGAGGCTAGTTGGTGGATATATAGGCCACACAAGTGGGAGCAAGAGTGACGTCATAAAGATGATTTGTTTGTTTGTTTTTGACGATTCCAATTTCGTCCGAAAATTAAGACAACAAACCACTCTCCTACTTACACACTCATCACCCAACCCACCCACCTACAACAAACAGGTTAAGGAAGGTCAGAAGGTGAATTCCAAAGCAGCGTTTGCTTAGTAGAGCCAAAGGGAGTCAACCTCTGCTAAGCACTCGGTCGGTTCGAATTCCACCCACACATACACAGCTTCTATAGCTGACCAAGGGTCACAAGGAGCCCCAAAAGGGGCTGGACACCCAACAAAGGGGTCCAAACGATTTCAAGGCTTGAGCCCCAGGCTCACCATAACCTTTTACCTGCCTTCCTATTGGAAAAAGGCGCTTTGACTTCTGACCAATTCAGAAGTATCGTTGCCACACCACACCTCTGCTTACGAAGTCGTGTTTGTGACTATGGGGTGCCCCAGTTCAACTACAACTGGCAAGTGACAAGCAAGGCGTGAGATTTCCCCCATCCGAGGGGGTGAGTAGCCTCTCATATATATACATAATTGCACACACCTTGCTTATACACACGAGGAAAAAAAAAAAAAAAAAAAAAAAAAAAAAAAAAAAAAAAAAAAAAAAAACACACACACACACACACACACAAACCCAACTACACGCTGCTCACTACAAGACTGACAAAAGCAAACTACTTGCACAAAAATAAGCTGCTGGTGCTATTAACAAGACGGACAACAGCAACGTCTTGCACAAAAATAAGCTGCTGCTGCTATTAACAAGACCGTCACGGACAACAGCAAACGTCTTGCACAGAAATAAGCTGCTGCTGCTATTAACAAGACATTAGCAGACGTCTTGCTCAAAAATAATTTGCTGCCAGATCTTACGAGACGAATAGTAAAGTTTTCGCCTTTTCTGTTGGATTATGAGACGGAGAAAGACGCGTTGGAGCGGACGGCGGATCAGTTTAGCAACCCGCGGCCTTTACTAACCCGATCATAACGGTTGGAGGAGATCGCGAGGCTGAAGGAGCAATTGACATACGAATAGGATCAGGAGGAAAAGGGGCGACTGCAAGAGGCAATTACGGATTCCGGAACTGGAGACGGGCTCACATGAGAGAGTGTCACAGAGGCAAAAGAAGGAGGAGGCGAAACAGAGAGGAAGAAAGGAAGGAGGCACCGGGAGAGGCGAAGCAGAGGCAGACGGAGAAAAAGAGGGAAAGGGTGAGCGATCAGACGGGGCAAGAAAAACGGGGCCCGGGAAGACCACCCAAACCGAGGGCACCAGAGGGGAATTCGAACATAGAGGTCAGGAATGAGCGAGGCCAATCGGTTAGCGAGGCTCAGCCGGGGGAGGTCGACAAGTTTAAATCAAATGGAAAGTGGGCAAGTTCTACTTGATGCGACCGGCGGAGAAGGAGGTGAGTGACAACACGATGGACGACTTCTACGTCTTGCGGGTGTTTTAAGCTTGCGGGGAACATCGAGGCATAGGGCGGGGAGTGGAATAGCACCAGTGATGCAATTCTGGAGGAGCAGCGACAATGTCGAGGAGGAGAAGGCGCGACAGTTTCAACCGGTTTTCCTGGAAAAGAAGGGGAAGAAGCGGGAGACAATTGGATGTCACCATTATTCACCAGTGATTAACAAAGAGGATGATCAGGATCATGTCCCATATACCATCCAGACGAGACCGCGGTTCGTATTGAATGTTCCGTTTGATCTGACGGAGGAAAGGCGGATACCGGCCGGCATATGGGATGAGGTCGAGGCAGAGGGATTGCCATTTGAGATCATCGGGGCACCGCCGGCGGCGGTCGGGGCCAGGGGTAAGAAAAGGCCTACGGCGGGGGGTTATAGAACAAAAGCACGGGGACGGGCCTAGTGAATGGGGGCTTGGGGCCAGAAGACTGACAGAAGAGAGAGAGAGAGAGAGAGAGAGAGAGAGAAAGAGAGAGAGAGAGAGAGAGAGAGAGAAAGAGAGAGAGAGAGTGAGAGAGAGAGAGAGAAAGAGAGAAAGAGAGAGAGATGAAGAGTGAGAGAGAGAGAGAGAGATGAGAGACGATGAAAGAAATGCACGGGCTACGCCGACGGGTATATTATGGGGCAACGGGTATAAGAGAGACACGGGTTTCAGGAAGACTGACAGAGAGAGTGAGGGGGGTTGTATATTTTTACCTTCATAGGTACAGCGGCGGGCATACGACCCGGATACCGACTTAGGAGGTACATATACGGGTTTACGGCATATTACAAACGATTATGTTATTAGACTTTACGGGCATACGGGATTATATCAGACTAATATTATGTTATTAGACTTTACGGGCTCACGGGATATATCAGACTAATATTATGTTATTAGATTTTACGGGCTTACGGGATGTGTCAGACTAATAATATTATATTATCAGACTTTGCGGGTCTATGGGGTATAACAGACTAATATATTATGTCATTGAGACTTTGCGGGTCTATGGGGTATAACAGACTAATATATTATTAGACTTTACGGGTTTACGGGATATGACAGACTAATATATTATCAGACTTTACGGGTCTATGGGGTATAACAGACTAATATTTATCAGACCTTGCGGGTATGAGGACTAAGACGACATGTATGTGTCTTGTTGCCTAATAGGCTCTTTGGGGGAATTGGGGGACAAGTCGGCCCAAGACTCTATATTATTTCCCTTTGCACAAGCGATGACAGCTGCTAACATATATTTTGGGGGTAATTATCAAGGGGTGTAGGGGCCAAGACCGGGGCTAATGCAGACAGACTAACTTCACCAGTTAGACAGGGACACGGGCGGGGGGGGGGGGGGGGGGAGGGCGATAGGCAGGGGATATTAACAAATAGGGATATTCAATAGCACGTAGAATAGCGAGGGGGATGATAGCAGCGAGGAGGGGAGTGAGGACAGCATGATAAAGATGAAGATGACGATGACGACGATGATGGGGGAAGCGGTAACTCAGACAGACTTGCGGAAAGGGAAGAATGGGATGGGGCAGGGGCATATATGGGGTTTCGACCCTTAAGACTTTCTATTTACAAACTGCGGGCACTTATAGACTTACATGAGCAGCATAATGGGGGATATGGGCGGAATCCAAAGCGAGACTTTTGATTATTGGGAGAGAAGGATAATTGGGGGGGGGGGGACAGACAGAAGGCACATACTATTTATTTCACAAGCTCACGGTTCGTTTTAAGCATGGCGTCTCAGGGCTGGGGGGACCGCGCGCGGGGTAGCAAGGCTCGGGCGGCCTTTCCTTGCCTACGTTGCCTTTGGACTGGGCGACCGGGACAACAACGTGCCAGGGGGCATTATGGGCTATTAAAAGCCAGAGAAACGACTGCGGGCACGATTCCGATAAGCGGATCCATTTGAGCACAAGAGGTCGAGATCGATTGTTTTCGAAAAAACGATAGGGGGGGGGGCGATCATGCATGGACGAAGGATCGAGACGGTGCACGAGGAGAACAGCAAGCTTCAAGGCGGCGAGGTCAGCTTCAACACAGCGAGGTCAGCTTCAAGACGGCGAGGTCAGCTTCAAGGCGGCGAGGTCGGCTTCAAGGCGGCGAGGTCAGATTCAAGACGGCGAGGTCAGCGTCAAGGCGAGGTCCAGCGAGCTTCGGGTCTGCGGGATCGGAGAAGCTTCAAGTCCGAGGGAGGGGCGCGGTGGGAAGTAATCTGAGCGGAGCTGCCGCGCACAAGGCGGGGGGCACTGCAAAGGTTACTACTAGCTCGGATTAATATAGACCGGGTTAGTATAGACCGACACTAGGTCGGGGGACGATGAATGACTAGGTTGCGGTCGTACAGTGATTTTCAGTTTATTCAGGTAATATTTAGTAACTGCAATAGGTAACTGCTTTATAAGGAATCGGGGAAGTGGTAAGTATTGTATTCAGGTAATATGTGGTAACGGTAACGGATGTCTTTACGCGGAGTTGGGGAAGTGCTAGATGGTTTTGAGTAATATGAGGTAAGAGGACAAGAGCGTTTTTCAGGGTTGGAGGAACTTATATTACTCGAAAACACTTTCCACTTCGTGATAACGTGTAACGGTAATATCAAGCAACGGGAGGGGGCCGAGTTGAAAATTGTTGGCGAATGACCCAACTTGAAGTCACTCAAAATCAGGGCTTACGCGGTGTAAGTGTTGAATGGCCCAACATGAAGCTACGGTATTGTTTCAATCAATATATTAATACGAGTACGGCGACGACCTTCACTCAGGTTAGTATTGAAATTCAATCCAGAAGTTTGTCGGCGGCGATATGAGTCAGTTCTGCTACTCGCGCGCATAGGGGTGAGCGCGCTCGGGAGGGAGAAGCGATTATGCCGGCTCACCCTGTACATAATTGCAATACTTACCGTTCCGGTCTGTCAGTTATCCTTGTTCTGAAGATTACTGAGTCACTACTTTTAGGTATTCCTCAGTCTTCATATCGTTAGGACATTTATCGGTTATTAAATATCGTATTATTGTTTTTCAAGATCGACACACACTCCGATATCCTCAGCGAGGGCGACATGAAGCCGGGACAGACACACAAACGTTTTGGTCTGGTAAGTGAGTCATAAGTTCACCGAGGACGCCTGGGAGACAAATAAACCGGCGGAGAGCACCTCAGTGCAGTCTACATCTCAAGGTTTAGTGATGCCTATTTTCATGATAGCATTACCTTTTATGTGGAGTGTGCCGAGTTGATTTTGTTGTGCGGGATCTTATTTCTTAGTAAATATTTTATCTAGTAAACTTAGGGACTTACTGGGGGCCGCCCTAGCTCGATCAGCACTTCTTAAGGGTAGACATCAAACTAGGCTTCCAATAGCACTGTTGAGTCCACTTCGAGAGGGAGAAAAAAAAAAAAGTGGGTGGGGGGGGGGGGGGGGGGGGGCAGAGAGATCTCCCCACTCACCTCTACGAGGGCAAGTATTCTATTTAAAACAGTGCTTGCGTAAAAGAAAGAGACAGAGAGAAAGAGACAGAGAAAGAGACAGAGAAAGAGAAAAAGAGAAAGAAAAATAGAGAAAGAGAGAAAGAAAAAGAGAGAAAGAGAAAGAGAGAGAGAACATGAGAGGGAAAGAGAGAGAGAGAGAGAGACAGAGAGAGAGAGGGAGAAAGAATGGGAGATGGAGAGGAATTTGAGGAGACAGAAGTAGGAATGTTGGCACTCCTATGGACTGCGAGACACATCTTGTTCACCTTGCGTTCGTTCACCGTGTTAAACGAACACTATGTGTCGAACAGCTTCGAAGGTAACCTCCAAGAATACGAAAACCATTCAGGCACGTAAAACCGAACTCTGCAGTTGCTGCGTCAGCGTGAGCGCGCTAAATCATAACTTATTTTTTTCTTGAGCTTTTGTCAGTTCATACTTCAAACTACGCAATATATTAACCACCTTAAAAACACAGACTCGGGTGACTTATGCTAGGTAACATTATTGCTTGTGGGTTAATCTCGTTGAGGATTTGTCGTTTTTTTTTTTGTTTTGTTTTGTTTTTTCTTATATGTCAGAATACATATGTACAGTCTACTTGCTTGAAGTATACGTCTGCACAATCGACTTGAAGCGATACACCACGGACTCATCTGTACAAATAAATATAGGGCAGTGTTGGAAAACACTGTGTATTTACATCGAAGGCCGTAGAACGCCAAATAAATAATAGGAAATCAGTAGTCGGTCCGGAGGAGCCCAGGATTTGTAGTAGCTCACGTTTTTAGGCTTGATGCCGCACGCGCTGTCAGGCACGAACTGGTGAAAACTCAAAATACCATCCGACCACGGGGGCGACCAAGTTGCTTCTCGCTGTTGGAGCGGCGAACGTTACGAAAGCTTGCCGCTCGCGACACAGAGCTGTAGTCCTGAAGATCGGAGAAGTCGCACATAGGTTCGTAGACTGAAGGGCCGGCCATCCTGTTTTGCTGATGCAAAAGTAGACTTTGTCTGAAACTTGCTCTTTGATTTATGCGTAAAGCCGTTCTGGAAGTCTGAAATGCAAAGGTTTCATTCAACCCCCACCACGAGTTTTACCAAATCCCACCAGAACCAAAAATTTGGGTGGTTCGTAATTATCATTTGGATGAATTGGTGCTCAATTGCTTACGGTTACCACCGAAACCTTGAAATGGATGGTAAGGGATTGATGGAAGTCTGCCATTGGGCATCAATGTGTCTTATGGGCTTTGCCGTAATGAACCCTTCTTTGCCTCTATTCTTGGATGGGCCGAGTGACTCCACGAAAAAAAATGTCGGCGCGGTGTGTCAAGATCGTTAACTGTACACCACTCAAATGCAAAAGTTGTCGAGCCACCAGGGATTCTGCGATCGTAAGTTGTCAATGCCGTTTCCGCGCCATTTATCGAGTGCCAGGACGCTATAAAAAACTGTTATATTGTACACGTTTCAAAAGCCGCAGGTTTTGAGTTTCATCACATGCATTTTTCATACACAGTATGAGTTCGCAGGCACACATGTATTCATAATAAACATGCATAAAAGTCATAGGCATGTAAATATATGCTTACATAAGTTACATAACCAAGCCTACACAATGTACAACACAACAACAACAACAACATTTTAAATACTTTATTTAAGTTTTATTATTATTAAATACAACAACAACAACAACAACAATAACAACAACAACAACAACAACATCTGGGGGTATACACATACGAGTCGAAAGCCACACACCAACTTGCCACTGGTTTAGTTAATATTGATTAATATTAATTAGATTGCTCTGCAACCGTTGTATTATTATCATTAAATTTTACAACAACAACAACAACAACAACAAGTGAAGGCCTTAGCCACACACCATCTTGCAATTTAAGTACTTTGTTAAAATTTTATTATTATTATTAAATTCAACAACAACAACAAAAACAACAACAACAACAACAAAGCAACAGTAACGTAGCCACACACCATCTTGCATTTTAATCACTTTGTTTAAATTTAATTATTATTATTAAATTCAACAACAACAACAACAACAACGACGACGACGACGACGACGATGACAACAACAACAACACAACAATAACAACATACAACTACTACTTACAAAAACAACCAAAAACAACAAACAGCAACAACAACAACAACAACAACAACAACAATAATAGTAACAATAACAATAACAATAACAATAACAACAACAACAACAACAACATCCATGCACCATCATGCCATTGGTTTAATTACTGTAATTAAATTTACAACAACAACAACAACAACAAGAACAACAACAACAACACAACAACAACAACAACAACAGCATTTCAAATACTTTGGTTAAGTTTTACTATTATTAATTTGAACAACAACAACAACAACAACAACAAGAACAACAACATCAACATCATCATATCATCATCATCAACAACAGCAACGACACAAGAACTAACAAAACAACAACAACAACAACAACAACATCAAAAACATCATCATCATCATCGTCGTCGTCGTCATCATCAGCATCATCAACAATAACCACCACCACCCCCACAACAACAACAAACAAATCGCATTTTTTGAATCAGGTTTTCAATAAAAAGAAAAAAAAATGTTGCCTGGATAATCCGGCTTTTCTGGTTCGCTTAGGGTTTTCCTGTCACCGCTTTGCTCTGCTCTTCACTGGGCCCTGTAGACTATTGTTCGTCTGAAGTTCTTCGTTTCACCGTTTTTGCTAAGAGAAGTTCTTCGTTTCACCGTTTTTGCTCAGAGTGTGCTCCCTTTTTTGTTATTGTCCTACTCTCTTTCTCTCTCTCTCTTTCTCTCCCTCCCTCCCTCCCTCCCTCTCTCTCTCTCTCTCTCTCTCTTCCCTTCGCTCTCTTGGTGTTCGTGCGTAACTGCATTTTATTTTTGGCGTCGCCTTATTTTTCTCCCTCTGGGAGTTTTTAGGCGGAGCTTTTTTTTCAGTGGGTAGCGTGATAAGATCTATCTTATCCCGAGTCCCACACTGTTCGCCACTTTGTCCTTCTCTCTCCTTCCACCTCTCTTTTTACCGTAAGCAAGGTTCTTTTTTCTTCTCTTGTTTCTTGTTTCTTCTCTCTGTATTTCCCTATCGTTATTGATGGTTGTTGCCTTTGCTTGTGTTTGTTTCTGTTTTGTTGTGTTTATTGTTGACTATGGTTATACATTGTGCTTCCTGTTGCGTCCTTTGGTTAGTTTCGTTTGTTGCCTCTCCTTGTTGTTTGTGGCTTGTGGAGACCTTTGTTGGTTGTGGGGTGGGGCTGTGTGCGGTGCGTTTTGGCTCGAGTGGCCTGAGGTTGCGTCTGCAGGATTGCCGGTCCTGGGCCTGTCCTTGAGGATATTGCAGCGCTCGGCATATTCGTGTCGTCGCCTCTGGCCACGTCGAGCCTTACTACGCACTGCACACGCCCCACCTGGCTTCGTCAGCCTACGGGTGCGAGTGTTCTGCATAGGGTGCTGCAGTTTCCTTACGGGCTGTCTCTCTGTCTGACTATCAGTCTTAATTGCGCCCTGTGTTGGTTGTGTCTGATTCCTGCATCCTGCCTTTACTTCATGCCTTGTCTCCCTTGCCCCTGTCTGGTTTGTTTGTTTGCGTTTGTTTGTGAGTCCTGTGATTTGTCCTTGTTATGAGCTTGTTCCTTATGTTCTGTCATTCTTGTTTTCATATTTTGTTTGCTCTGCCTTTCTCTCTTCTCTCTTTCTTTTGTTTATCTTTTTCTGGTTTCTTATATTTTTCTATGGAGCCTAGCTGTTGAAAATTGGTTCCAGTTTTCATCAGGACCTGCACTGCTGCTTCTTTGGGCCAGATCGCATGGTTATAATGATTATAGTGTGTCCTTACGTTTTTCTTTTTCTCCGTTCTTCTATAGTTATCTTCGTTTCCCATTGACCCTTGCTTACTGAAATAATAATAATAATAATAATAATAATAATAATAATAATAATAATAATAATAATAATAATAATAATAATAATAATAATAATAATAATAATAATAATAATATAATGATAATAATATAATGATAATAATAATAATAATAATAATAATAATAATGATAATGATAATATACTTCCTCTAAGGCATACTGATGCAGCTGATGGCACGATCCGTTTCCGGACATGAGCCTCCATGCCCTTGTTCGAGGTGCTCCATCCCCACCTAGTCAGTCTCTCGACTGATTATAGGGGCCACCGATGGAGCTCCTGAGGGCAAGACTACACTAAGCCGAGGTTATTCCGCAGTCCCAACAACCTCTTGCAAAACGTTGCCGCATGTGCAAGTGCGTACACCAAGCATGGTTGCTAGAACTACCTCAAAACCCCACCCATAACAATTTGGTATCCGCTGGGTCCACGGGCTATCAACCGGCATAGCGGAGTTTAAGATCTTCGACAGGCGCCCAACGACCCTCCTCCCCAGCATCATCCACCAAATGGTTTTGAGTTGGCATCACAGTTTAACGCCGTAAGGCCATTTGGCTGGAGCTCTGATAAACAAGCGTGACTCAGTTTTTATCATCAGGTGTTACCCTCAAATACATCACAGTCAACACTCCGAGGATAATAATAATAATAATAATAATAATAATCATCATCATCATAATCATAATCATAATCATAATCATAATAATAATAATAATAATAATACTATATCTGAGGCGTACTGATGCAGCTAATGGCATATCCTCAACGGACATAAGCCTCCAATACCCTTGTTCGAGGTCCTCCACCCCCCCGTGTCAGTCTCTCGCCTGATGATCGGGGCCACCGATGGAGCTCCTGAGGGCAAGACTGCACTAAGCCGAGGTTATTCCGCAGTCCCAGCAACCTCTTGCAAGACGTCACCGAATGTGCAAGTGCATACACCAAGCGCGGTTGCTAGAGCTGCCTCGAAACCCCACCCATAACAATCTGGTGTCTGCTGGGTCCTGGGCTATCAACCAGCATATGCGGAGTTTAAGATCTTTTACGCGCGCAACGACCCTCCTCCCCAGCATCTACCACCAAAGGGTTATGAGTTGGCGTCACAGTTTAACGCCTTGAGGCCATTGGGCTGGAACTCTGTTTAGCAAGTGTGACTAGGTTTTTTCATCGGGATTTCCCTCAAATATGTCACAGTCAACACTCCAAGGAATAATAATAATAATAATAATAATAATAATAATAATAATAATAATAATAATAATAATAATAATAATAATAATAATAATAATAATAATAATAATAATAATAATAATAATAATAATAATAATAATAATAATAATAATAATAATAATAATAATAATAATAATAATAATAATAATAATAATAATAATAAAATTAATAATGATAGTAATACTGATAGTAATAATAGTAATAGCAATAATAATGATAATAATCATAATCATAATCATAATAATAATCATAATAATAATAATAATAATAATAATAATAATAATAATAATAATAATAATAATAATAATAATAATAATAATAATAATAATAATAATAATAATAATAATAATAATAATAATAATAATAATAATAATAATAATAATAATAATAATAATAGAAAGAAAGAAAGAAAGAAAGAAGGAAGGAAGGAAGGAAGAAGGAAGGAAGGAAGGAAGGAAGGAAGAAGAAGAAGAAGAAAGAAAGAAAGAAGGAGGAAGAAGGAAGGAAGGAAGGAAGAAGAAGAAGAAGAAAGAAAGAAAGAAGGAAGAAGAAAGAAGAAGAAGAAGAAGAAGAAGAAGAAGAAGAAGAAGAAGAAGAAGAAGAAGCAGAATAATCAGCATAACAAGAATAATATGCATAATAGTAGTAACAATAATAATAGTAGTAGTAATAATAATAATAATAATGATAATAATAATAATAATAATAATAATAATAATAATAATAATAATAATAATAATAATAGGCTTCCTCAGACTATAGCATCAGATCCAGATCCTGAACATGTGCCTCCATTGGGTCACCGGGGTCAGCCGATCCCAACGCATTGTCAGAACACCAAACAGACATAGCAGCAACAGCAGGGGCAGATGGGGGCTGTGAAGTGCATGAAGAGCTAGATGCGAGGGTGTTAGCTGAAGAGAAGAACTCGGAGACACTACGCTGCGCTCCCGAACCCCTCTCTCTAGCCAGGACGTCCACACTGCGCGGACGGCCGCGCCGCGCAACATCAACGTCACTTGGGGGAGAGGGTGGGACAGAAGCTGATGGAACCTCAGTGAGGTCAATCACCTCCTCGCCCCCATCCTCCACCCCAAGCTCCTCCCTTTTACCCTCCCTAGCAGACCAACACTCAGACACATATGATCCAAACAACACATCCAACTTTGGAGGGGGACGCAACGCTGTAACCCCTAACAACGCAGCAAGCCTAAAGTTACTGCGGAAGCGCGACTTCCCCTGAAAAAGCTTACAAAACAATCGTGATTGATCCACAGGCGACATATCATCCCAACCCTGCCGCACAGAGCCCTCCCGCTCCCGCCCAAGCAACACATCCTCCACCACAACCTCACCGCCTACGACCTCACCACCCTCCTCACTCCATCCCCCTCAGCACCCCCACAGCCATGCCACCGAGCCTCTGCATACTCAGCAACAGCTGCTTACGTCTCGCCTCATGCATGGGGCAATCCCATAAGAAGTGCGCAAGGGACTCATTGACATCATCATGACAACAGAAGCAGCGAGGGGACATGCCACTGACCAACTTGCTGCGGTACAACCGAAGGCGGTTGTTGCAGCTGAGCAACCTTCTCCGAAGCAGATTATAATGCGCATCATCAAGGGCTACCCATCTTGGGAACTCCTTAGTTCCAAAGACTTGTCTTAGGATGACTCGCAGGCCATCAGTAAGATCGCTGCCTGCCTCTCGCTTGTCCCACATCAGTTGCTGCACCATCTTGACGTCCTGCTGAAGGGCCCACTTGTCCACAGTCGAACTCCAACCCTCGAGGTCCTTCTCTGAGCTATTTAGGAGCTCCTGAAGCCCTTGTTGTAGATCCATTGAGTCCCTGATAGCGCCTTCGGCCTCCGCAGTCCAGTCGGATTTGACTTGAGATGCGATGACAGGAAATCGCTCCTCCGGTAGAACACGCAGCCGTCCATAAAACTTCAGTTGCGCCGCCCGCCGCAAACGCTCCGCACTCAAAGAGCGCGCCAGAAAGAGTGTAATCCACTTGCTTGTCTTAGGGCTGATGCCAAGAATCATCCTCATGGGGCGCAGCATTGCTGCCTCCAGCTTGGTGAGCTGCGATACGGGGGCACGCCAGACATCGAAGGCGTACTTCAGCTTGGCCCCCACAAGTTGATTCCAGCACATGAGACGATACCTAGCTTGTATCTCATCTGCACACCACAAAGAGTACCAACCCGCGGTGGCGACTTCAGTGACACGCGTAGCCCGCAGGGCCTGCTCCTTCCACTTCAGGTCGTCGTCGGTGATAACCACTCCCAGGTACTTGTACTGACTGGTGACACAAAGCTTCTGGCCGCGAAACCACACCACGGGCTCACCTCGCTCCCTGATACTTGGTCGTTTCGCCTTGCTCGACGTGTAAATGGGCATGATTTCCGTCTTGCCGGGCTTCAAGTTGACTTCCAGCCGGTAATCTTCCGCGAACTTGGCCACAACATTGACCATCTTCTGGAGCTCGGTGCGACTGTGAGCGATGAGGGCCACGTCGTCCGCGTATAGAAGTGCCTTGATGTCGTTCAGCCGCTTCACATCTGTGATCTTGAGGGCACTCGCCAGCCGATCACACAGCTCATCCATAAAGACGTTGAAGAGTGTGGGAGAGAGAGGGTACCCCTGTTGGACGCCTACGCCCTCCAGTACTTCGGGGGTGAGTGCTCCATCAACTAGCAATTGCGACGAAGTCTGCTCGTAGCACCTGCGTAGCGTGCGCCAGAACTTGCCCCCTACACCCAGCTTCCAGAGCCTCTCAAATAGGCCATCTCTCCAAACAGACGGGAAAGCCTTGCGTAGATCGACGAACAGGACATACGACTCCCGCTTCTGCTGCTGACGCCCCTTCAACCTCTGCCAAAGGGTAAAGACCTGATCCGTAGTGCGACGCCCCGGGCGGAAGCCTCCCTGCTCTGGACGTAGCTTATCCGGGCCATCCACGAAGAGCGTTAGACGAGTAGCTAATAAGGACAGATACAGCTTACCAAGGCAACTAATAAATCGAGATATCCCTCCAGTTGTCAGGATCCGTAGGATCCCCACCCTTGGGGATATTGACGATGATTCCCTTGCCCCAAGCTTTTGGAGTCCTCTCGGCTTCTCGAATCCAGTTGAAGTACTGCGTTAAGTAGCCATTGATGTAGGCGCCGCCATACTTGAGCATCTCGTTCTTCACTTTGTCCTCGCCACAAGCTTTGTGGTTATTCAGGGCACGTTGCCTTGCAAGGACCTCCTCTTGCGTGAACGGCTTGTCCAGCTCTTCGCAAGTGTCTTCACCTACTTCGTGCTCCTTCATAGCCCGGGCCACCTCATCTCTGAAGCGATCGTTCCAGTGGAACTGCCGCTTAGCTTCGGCTTCCTCCCACTCCAGCGAGCCTGCTTCTGCACAGCACTCCACCACAACAGTCGCACTTGCCGGATTTTCCCGTGGCTTCACCGATTTTTTCCGAAATTCCTCCCACCGAGCGACCTTTTCCGGCAGCGTACACGCCAGTGAGCCATCCTCCCTTTGCACCGGCGCGGAGACCTTCGTTCTGCGTGCCCCGCCAAGCCGCTTCGCGAGTAGCCAAAAGCGCTTTGAGGATTGCTCGCGTTGACATTTGACCGCTTCTTCCTGCACTTG
Organism: Paulinella micropora; assembly: GCA_019918135.1. Lineage (NCBI taxonomy): Eukaryota > Cercozoa > Imbricatea > Euglyphida > Paulinellidae > Paulinella > Paulinella micropora. The sequence goes on from WBZZ01000122.1 coordinate 61,333, forward strand.
CTTGAAGGAGGCGGACTTCTTGGCCCGAGTTGCCTTCCGAATTTGCTTGCGGAGCCGTAGCCAATTCAGACGGGCTTCCGCATTCGATTCATCCCTCCTGTATGCTGCGTAGGCCTCCTGGCGCTGCTGAATGAGCTCCTTTAGCTCCCCGTCGAACCAATTGTTGGTGAAACGGGGTCGTATACATCTGGAGCCAAGGACCCGGTGCGCCGCCATTCGGAAGGACTGCGCCACTCGCTCGGTGACCTCATCTACCACCCGTTGGCTGTCGGCACCACCCGATAGGTCAAGCTCAGGCAGCTGATGCACTCCAAGCTTCTGTAGGCAATGCTGGAATACGTCATCGAACTTGTCGCGTAGATAATCCAGCGCTTGCTTCGCAGCGTGGTCATTACCCGAGACACCAGCACCAATAAGCTTATCAACACGAAAGGACCTGTAAGGTTTCGCAGCCCGCTTTGCTCCACGTCAGTTCGGCCCATACTGCCTTGTGGTCCGTATCAAGATCATCTTCGCATACTCCGAACTTTGCTCCAGATGCCAAGCCAGGCGACGCGCAGATGTAATCGAGGAGGTGCTTGCCTGTGCCCATGCCGCGCTGCTCACGCCGGGACCATCAGTAGGACCCTTCCACTGGGCACGAGAAGCCGCTCAGATTTCGCAGGCCCGTAGCGACGAGGACAGCCGCGAGTCTCTTGCCGTTCTCCGAACGTACCGGTGCTCCCTTATCATCGACCTCCCCGTGCTGACCGACGATGCCCTCCTCTTTTCGGCTGCATGCCGGCCCGAGCTTCGCGTTGGCATCCGCCACCGTGACCACAAGACCTTTGGCTCCAAAAAAAGCTATAGCTGCCTGCCAGGCCGCATACGCCTCTGACGACTCTTCTTCCTGCGTTTCCTGGGGAAAGTAGCCGTTGCCCACATAGATATCCTGAGCGCCGGTAACACCCGAGGCGATACGCAGCCACACTTGCTGCCGGTGGTCGACGGGGGCTGACACCAGGTTGCAATACGGACCAAGGAAGTTAGCCACCACGAATAGAACCCCACCCTTGCAGCGATTTTTCTCGCTGACCTCCGCAGGTTTTCCAAAAATCCGGAATCCATCCAGGCTGCATTTGGAAAGTTGCTTCTTGCCCATGCGGTGCTCCTGAGCCCCGATGACTAGCCAGCCCTCGTGCTTGTAGAATGATGCCCATTCCGCCGTGCCTACGTTGTCGTATCCCGTTTTACCCTGCCAGTTGTGACTCGCGACGAGTAGCTTGAAGCCGGTATCGAACTGCTTGGAGCGGTGCTTCTTGGCTCGTTTCCAGACCCGACGGCCGCGCTTGGCTTCCGGCCTCGTGCTGCCCCCCTCTGCAGGTGCTTGCGCAGGTTGGTCCCCCACTGCACTGGCCGCCGAATGCAGGGGCACCACATACACATCAGCACACTCAGACACACACTTAGGTGCATCGGCAGCCAATTCCGAAGACACCACCTGCACATCATCGACACATTCTTCATGCAGAGGCAAGACGCGATATCCCGTCGCAGCTTCCTCCTTCCGGACCGCCGCTTCCCCACGCAGATGGATGCGAATAAGCCTTCGGACACGTTCCCTGTCCCTGAACCTGGGCCCAAGGGCCACATTGACCCCTCTGCCGAAGAATTTGAGATGTTTGAATTGCTGCAACGCCGTCTGCCTGCTGTCATCGTCCTCGTAGACCAGCTCCAGGTGACGAGACATTCGCTGGCCTTGCCACTCCATTACCGGGACCACCAGACCAAGACCGCTCATTTTGGAGGCGATCTCCTGTAGATTGGCGCGTTCTGAGAGCCCCCAGACAATCAGATTACGCCCGTCCTTGTCGTACCGATCTACCCGCCGGTACCGTCGAGGCGGCGGTGCCATCTGCCATATAGCGCCGCTCGCCTATGTTGAAGCGCCGACCCGTGTGCCAGGTTTGGGGAGGAAGGATGAGGCGCAGCTAAGATAGCCTCTCCACGTGGTTCAGGAATTCCGTCATATACGCGAGCCCTCATCCTCCCATCCTGGGACATCGGGCCAGAGCCCGTCGAAGAGGCATTCCCACGGGGATTGTCCAGGTCTTCGGCGATTCTACCTTGTCCCATAAGGGCCACAGTGGTAGCTCCGTGCTTCGCGTATTTGTAATCCATTGAGAGTAGTAGACGGCCAATGTCGCTGGCCATCACCGCCGCGCCTCTTTACGCCGAGGAAAGCGCCCGCCCATGCAAATAGCATCGGCGGTATCTGCAACACACACTACACGCATTTCCGCCGGTGTCACTGGACGCTGCCGCGTCGCTTCGTGCCCTTCGGCGCCCGCCAGCACCCCCAGCGTCGCCAGAACCTGCCTCACGCACTACACACACTCTTCATCGCATCGCCAACGCCTCTACTCTCATGCCTTATGGACTTTCAGCTGCTCCTAACAATACACATCATGAGGTACGGGTGTCCCCGAGTGGAGCCAGATCGGACGGCGTGCCGCTGAAACTCCTTCCCCCACGTGGGTATAGAAGGCGCGAACCTAGCGGTACCTATAGGGTCTTACAGACAAGTATAGTAATCCCAGCCGAAGCTGCTCAGTTAGAAATGCAACGGTGGAGGTTGTGAATGCATGGGGCAAGGCACGGCAACGCAGCAAGGCACTGGCAAGGCATTTTGACCGACTGAAGCCCCTCTCCAACGTGCGCGTCATCATGTATTCCAGTTAGGCAACCCCGAAGAAGCGAAGATAGGGAGGAGACAAAACCCAGATAGGATGAAGATAGGATTAACATGAAGCCGAAATGGAGCCGAGTTGGAACAGGTCAACTCGGCCCCATCTCGGCTCAATGTGAATCCTATCTTCAACCCATCTCGGTACTGTTTCCTCCGAATGCTCACCTCAACAAGATCACCAAACCGGAACTGGAAGCCCCCAGGCATTTACTCGGCAGAAAATTCGGCGAAAATGGGAACCAGGAAACCAGACCCAAACCAACAGCCAAGAAAAACGAGCCAACCAACAATCCAACAGACAACCCCACAACCTGCCTGGCCGAACCCCTACCGAGTAAATGCCCAGTTGAGAGATGCGCATATCCCGGTGACCGCCCCCCCCAAGCGGTCACCTTCGTGGGGAGAGGCCCAACCACCTCCTCTTCCCATGGAGTGCCATCTTGTGCACCCCTCCAGAATAATAATAATAATAAATAAATAAATGAAATAAAATACGAAACCGTATTTTTTGAATCAGGTTTTACGCAATAGCCTATAGAAAAGTTGCAACCATGCGGCCATCCTGTATAATTCAGTACATGCAATTTCAGGTTTTGAATTGAATCTAGCGGTCACGTGAGTCCGATTTTCACAGTCGGAGTGGCAAATCTGCTTTAATATTTTTATCATGATTTATTTATTACAATCAAGCAAATGATGCTAATAAATAGAAATTCATTTAAATTCAGCAATAATAAAATAATAAACAGTAGAACTAAAATTTTCATTAGTGGCGATTGGAATATTTCGGGTACGAGTAAATTACGATGCCACATCCGGTTATTTTCGAATCTATCACATACACAACAAAAAGGGTTGAAATATTGTTAATTATTGAAATATTATTAATAATCATGAAAATGTATTTAATTAATTTTAAAAAACCATACTGTAGCTTGGTAGCTAGAACTTCATGCCAAAGCGGCGCGACCCGAAATTGTAACTGTAAAAAAGTTGAAGTTCAGTTTTACACGTAATGATGTTCGGCCCGCCTTTTTGCGCTTGCAACTTTGTGCAGGGCTCGCATGCTTGTGATGTTCACTGTCGCTGGATGATGATTCGCTTTGCTCTCGTTTTTCGTGCTTGCATTTTTTCTTATTGTATTTTTTGTAGTACTTGGATGCGGGGGGAGGCGACGACGAAGACTCTGACAGCGAGCGATGAGGATAGCCGGCTCCTAGCAAAACAAACCAAAAAGAGCAATGAGATCGCAAATAAATAAAGAAAAAATACCTGAGCGCATTTTCAAAACTTCCCTCTGAGCCTTCACGGACTCCAACTCCTGCATGGTTGCTTTGAGCTGCGCCTTGAGCTGGCTAGCCTTTGTCTTCGACAACTCGAGGTTATCCACAGCCTCCTTGAGGTTCGATTCAGACTCCGACTTCCCAAGCGATGTCTTCTCAGCCGCAGCCTTGGCTACTTGGAGGTCAGCCTCCAGCTCCGCGACCCTCTCCTTAGCAATGGCAAGTTCCTGCACAACATATGTATATTTATAGCAATGAGTTCAAAGATGCAAATACAACATAACCTGGGCTTGTGCTGTTTTTGACTCTTTGTTGCGCGTGTTCGACTGCAATAACACAACATAACAATTAAAACAAAACAAAGAAAGGCAAAGACCCTGGTCATATTTTTTAGTTGTTTAGCTAATTCCTTTGCCTCTGCTTCAGCTCGAACTTTTGCCTCCCGCTCGTTTTTACTTCCCGCTGCAAGGCTTCCTGAGCCTCGTCACGTTCCCTTTTGATTACAAGCTGCTGGCTGATAAAGTTTTTGTGCTTGGCTTCAATTGAGAGCTTCGCCTTCCTTTCCTCATCTAAAGCTGCAAGTGCGTTATCAACAATTTTTTTTGCGTCTACGTCCTCCAACTTAAGCTTCGTCATTTCCTTATCCTGCTCGCTGATCTTGACCTTAGCTGACACTAGCTCTGCCTTCGCTTTGACAAGCTGTTCCAGCAGCTCAGCGTTGCCCTGAGACGGTGCAACATCCTGTTCTGCTTTACGCCCCAACTGCTGCTCAGAACTCTGAAGCAGCTTCGCAGCAACTGTGACCAACTGCTCTTGAATTGATTTGGACTCCACCGTGAAAGGCAACAATGCATCCTTATTTGCATTCAAAAGGATTTGAAAAGGTTCGGGGACCACGCCAAAGACAGTTACACGCACAGAGCCATTTTCCCTCTTGTAGGCAAACAGAAAATGAACGTAAGTATGGTTTGTGTCGGGCACCACCCTCTTGGAAATGACTAGCAAGCTGGCTAATGCTACATGGGTATCGACATGCTCCAACTGCTTTGCAACTGACTGGGCGTTGGTGTACGAGCGGATAAAGTAAAACCACATTCCAACAGAAAGTTTCATTCCGTTTAACATGCATTCAACTAAGTGCACGAGCCTCTCACCATCCGGAGTTCCAGATATCAACTTCGCCCCCTCCTCACTGAAATCCCAAGCTCTGCGCAGTTGTTCACCCTTCTCGTTGGTACGGCCAGGGCGGAACAATGCCACATCTCCAGGATTACACAGCTCCACCTACCAAGGAAAAAAACCACACACACACACACAAAAAAAATGAGACAATGCACTCATGATCACCTGCACACGAGTGCAGATTTTATACTTGGCTCCAACGCTGAGGCTGAGGAAACGCTCGCCGAGACCCTTCAGCTCCGCGACCTGCTTCAGCCGACTTTCCTTCTTCAAAAACGTGACCTTCAAAACGCAAGGGTAATAACGATTCTCCAAGAAAATTTCATCGTCGTTTGGGTTTGCTGCTTCCCCAGGCCCTGCAGCTGATGCTTGAAAGACAGCGTTGATAGGAGTGGTGTCCAGCCCGCCAACCCCAGCGTCCAAGACTGCAGCTGGGCCGCCTCCAACAACAACAACAACAACAAGATCAAAAAAGTTCAAAAAGCAAAAAGACAACAACAAAAAAAAATCTGAGAACCTGTGCCAGATGCGTTTTGTTCTGCAGTATTGGCTGCTGCCATAGCTTGGGCATCGTCGCCAGCCGACATACTGTGCAAACTCTCGAGTCCTTTGAGTTGACACAACACCCACAACAAATTGGCATCTCCGAAACCAAGGCCAAAAACCGCCAAAAATTTGTCCCCATTGTGCACTGAAGTTTGGGGAAAAGTAGCAGTTAGCCGCAAAAGCCGGGGTTTTTTTGTCCGTCGAAGTCGCCAACAGTTTGGCTGCCAATTTTCCCCAACCGTCAACACTTCTTGATACTTTTTCTACCACCCAGAGACAACTGGGCGTTTGTCATGTCTTTTGTCGAGTTTTCGTTCCCTGTTTGTTTGTGACTTTTTTTTCGTCTTTGCCCTTTCCTGTGCTTTCCAACGTCCATGCACACCCTCCTTTCACTATTCCCTTTTTTGTTTTTTTGTTTTTTTTTCTTGTTGCTTCAGACGGCAATGTCCAAAAGGACAAACGGGATTTTGCAAAGTCGCCTCCTGAACCAAGCTTCATATGTTGCCAGGGTATGATTTGCTATGTGCCTTTGGGCCTGGGCATGTCTATCTAGCTTATTGCCCATCTCATTTTCTTCTTTTTTTGTGTGGTGTAGGCCCGTCAGATGTTCGATTTTGGGCAACAAAAACCTGATTTGTCAAGTCGTTGCTCCTCCTCCTCCTCCTCGACCGACATACAACGACCCTTCTCTCGTCTTCTGCCCCAGCAGCGTTGCAAGAGTCCAAACAGCAATGTTTGCATGAGCTGCGGGGCGACGAAAAGGAGGGCCTTTGTATGTCGTTTGAGGAGGAAGCAAAAAGCAACATTCGCCGCTCTTTTATTGACGTCATTTTAGAATCGTTAGGGGGGGAGGCAGGTAAGCTTTTCAGTGAGCATTCTTCGCCTATCGTTGAGCTAGCAAAGTGGGGGTTTGCAATGATAGTTAGAATTTTGGAGGATACCCACGGCATACAATCATTTTGTCATTCCAGTTCCACCCCACATTCGCGCAATCATAGGAGAGGTACAGCAATATTTCAACCTAACGCAAACTTCTGTTAATTGGCTCTCTCTCCCTTCTCTCTCTGCCCTTCGTGCCTTTGTCGGTTCGAGCTTTGAGAACACACCTATTGATTCTGATCCTATCGCCATTCAGCTAGGCATGGATAGTTACGGTAGCGAGGGGCTGGGGTCGCTTCTTGGAAAAACGCATGCAAATTGTCGAGCGTGATTGTGGTTGTGTTCGTCCGCCTCAAGTCAGAGAGGGAAATCAGTTGGTTCAGCTTTTTGTTCCTCTGTGTCCGCATGGCAATCGGTACCCGCGCCCTCCCGCCTCTCAACACAGTGTCACACAATCACCCGTGGCCAGGTTTGTTGCCTGGCCACACCCTTTTAAGCTACAATTTCATGCCATGCTTTTGTAACAGCATGGCATGATAATTTAACTATTACTGAACTTTCCAAGTGTTTTTTTTTTTCAATCAGTATTACTGAGTAAAAATAATCATTAACAATTATTAGGACACCTGCGCTTACTCAAAACCAAAAACGGCAGGGGCGCATGACTTTAGCCGCCGTTCGGGACTTATGGGCAAAACAAGTAGGTCAATTCCTCATTCGTCCGTACTCCCAGCTTCAGCGTCTCGTACACCCCCCCAGTCGAGCAGATTGGACTCGCCTTCACAGCCAATATTGGGTGGAGTGCAGACATAATAAAGTTTGGGGAAAGTGCCCCTATTGCAGGGGGCACAAACAGCAAGCAGAAAGATTAGCAGAGCTAAAACAAGAACGAAGAGAGAGGAGACTAGAAGACGACGAATTCGAGGAGTCGGCGAAGCTCATTGAAACGATTAAAAAAAAACGAGCATCACCTGAAAGCGAAAGAAAATATGAAAGGTTTCGATGATGATCTTGAGTTGGTCAGGCAGGACTTGAGATATGTTCTGATGGTTATTGATTTCTCAAGGATGAGTGTGGGGGGAGGAAAAACAAAAGATATTAACGATTTCATATCAGTCATTTTGATGGGGGATGGGAAAGGGGGAATCAAAAGGAAATATATCGACACCCTCCCCCATCACGAAGACAAGGAAGGTAATAATCATTTCTTTTTTTACCGGAAGTGGCAATCTGATATTTTGACTAGGGTTATCAAGCCGCTGGGTAAAACAAGAGTCATTGAATGGTCCGACGGAGGCCGGAAGCATTTTAAGCAAAGATATTCACTTGCAGAGGCTAGCCTTGCAAGGCCAAAGCATCCTTGGCTTGAATAGTTTTCTTGGAACTTTTGGCCTTCACATCATGGCAAAGGCTTGGCTGACTCACACGCCGGCAAGATTGCTCAAATGGTGGCCTACATGGCCTTCCATGACGACTGGATTTGGGAAACCGCCAGGGATCTTGGTTGGTTAATCCAAACCAAACTTTCCAACTCTGAGCCTTTGTATTTTCAAAATATAATTGACAGAGATAAAAAGTTCCGGCATCCAGTGCAATCAATTCCTGATCTTTACAAATATCATCATTTTGAGTTCACTGACACACCCGGCAAAGTGTTTATCAGAACCTTCCGCCATGAACAACCCATACTTTTTCGCTTTGTTACTAAGGCTGGTGCTCGAACTGTTTTGAACACTTTAGCTGAACCAGCTAATGCGAACTTCTGGTGGCCTCAGGAGCTAGGTTTGGCTCCAGTTCCTCCGCGGCGACGCCGCGAATCTCCCCCTCGAAGGGGCAGGTTAAGACAGGCGAGGCGAAGACTTCGTTAGTAAAACAGTGTTTGCGTTAAAAAGTTTTGAATTTGGTTTGAATTTGGTTTGAATTTGAATTTGAATTTGAATTTGAATTTTGAATAATTATAAACAAACTCATATTAATTTAATTTTATGCATACTTCAAGTAATCGGTGAGTATGTATAGCTAGTACAAGTGAGTGGCAAGTAGCCTCCGTCTACAGTAGGCTTAAGTTACAATAATTTATTGTAACGGTTATATTTTCAATTTTTGTGAATTTTTTCAAAATTATGTTTAAATATGATAAAATCAAAATAAATTAATAATATTTTGTGTATTTTCATGGAAAAACAAACCGAAACAACGACTTGACACCTTCGTACAAAAAAAAAGCAAAATACGTGCAAAACTGTGAAAAAACGGTTGTAACGGTCGGATTTTTAATTTTTTTTCAAAATTTCTTTTTTAAATGTTCAAACACATCATAATCTTCAATAGTTCTAAAGGAATTATTATTTTCCAAATATGTCATACTTAGCTTGCACTTTAGCTGCCTGTTTTTCCTGTCATACGCCTCTTCACATTCTGGAAAACCAACTCGCATGGCATGAACTCTGGAAAGTAAGCAGGCAGGCGAACAACTCTCACCCCCACAGCAAGCATAAGCAAATCCTGAACTTCTCGCCATTCCTCCGCGCCGTGAATTTTTGCATTATCTACAACGAGAATATCACCGTCCCCCAAGTGTCCGTGACGAGCTGCATCAACGAGTGATTCGATATAATCACGACCATCATTAGATCCCTCCCTCACGCTCAACAATACTCCCCCTCTTGGATGCGTTAGTGACGTGACGGTCATATAGGTAACACTGAAAGCCTTTCTCGCTCGCTCTGTCATATGACGGGCCCTATTCACTCTCTCACCCCTTGCCCCACGACACCACTGCCAACGTGAACAATCTACAAACAAAGAAAATGAGAAACAAAACAGCACTGGCAGATATGAAATGAACCACAGTTTTCGAAATGGCTTTCGTCCAAATACTTAAAACGGGAGGGTCCTGCTGCGTAACCCAATCAGCCAAAGTCTGCTGCGTATAGTAGATTATGGACCGTATACTTCTCTGGGTTGGTAATGCTTGCCTTCTTTAAGTTAAGAGTCCAATTCCAAGAACGACGGATTCTTTCTACTCGCTTTGCCCCGGCACCTCTCACGCCTGGCTCTAACTGTTCGGGAGGGAAAACAAATAGAAAATTTACGTGCGATGGCTAACGTCGGCTCCTAGTACCAGGTCCAACCCAAATCGCGAAGATGTTGAACAACGGTTGCATCAGTGAGCTCGAGGCCTGGTTCTTGCACAAACACGGTACTGAGAGATGGCATGATACAAAACAATCGCATGCTACCTGATCTCCTCATAAAATAACAAGCCCACTCCAGGGCAATCTGGTCCGGCCTTTCGAGAGTGGAATACGTTCTGCCTCCATGCCTTCCTGTAACCAACGTACATACAACGGACAAAAAGTTTGGTCGAAAAAAAAAAAAAGGAGAGAAAAGAACAAAATAATTATAAAAAAAAAAAAAAACCTGGATGAAAGTCTGGGTCCAGCCCTTTGCTCTTCCAGTACCTCGCTTTGCCTCTGCTCACCCCCTGTCCCCACAGTCGGTGAAAACAGGCAGCATGGAAGTGGTCAAAAAATACGGTGTTCCGAGGCAGCTGACCATAGCCCCGCTTGCTGCAGTTGCGCCCCACTCCATTGACGCATTTGCCAGAACGATCCTTGCTCGGACTGCATCCACCTGTGTTATGGACAAACCTTAACCTTGTTGCGAGCCTTAGCCTTCAACAAATCAATCACATTTTTGTCTGGTCTTGATGATGTTGGTAATGGTGGTGGCATATTTTACTTTTATATTAGTGTGAATATAAAAATAATGAAATAAATTAAATTGTTTTACCGATAGATATAAATATAAATTGTCTTACCCTTAACATGAAATTCATGCTGAACTATTAGCATCTAAACAGAAACTCAAAGAGACTAAAACCAGAGAAAACAAAAGGGAATTCAAAGTAGTAGAGTTAAAATCTAGACGAGACAATAGATTAACTCTCTTACATACGAGAAGCAAGGATTAGACATAAACTTTTATGATACTGACACATTAGAGCGAGAGGTTCTACTTCCTATACTATTAGATGCTAAAAGAAATGGGATGACAGGAAATGCAGACGTTCATATTACTATAACCTATATAACTGACCACGAAGAATTAAATAGATATTATAAAAAGAAAACATTTAATTCTTTTCAAATAAAAAACTATGATGAGTTTATTGAAATGTTGAATGAGTTCAACATAAGCAATATTGAAGCATCTGATATCTCCCTGTCCAGGACATGTTGGCATACTTCCAAGCTTTGCAAAACTTGGGATTCTGTTCGAATTTTGCTCAGCACCCAAAAAGGATTTGCAAACGATCCGGCCCCAAAAAAAGGATTTTCAAACGATCAGGACAAACTTGCCACCGAAGGATGCCGCGGCCGGTGGCATCGAAGTTGGTGGTTTCCATTTTTTTTTTTTTTTTTTTTTTTTTTTTTGCCTTTTTTTTTCTTCGAATTTTTTGAGTATGCTGGGAAGCTATGGGGGACGACTCCGACCACGACGACGAGTCTGATGTCAACCGCAGTAGCGGGGAAGAGGAAGACTCA